>JAUYWV010140923.1:0-19201 GCA_032274565.1 Nematoplana nigrocapitula | reverse complement strand
ACTCATCGGTCGGAAACGTGTTCGTGCGCAGGGGGGGGGGGTGGGTGAGTCATGGTCCAAAGCGTGGGTGAGATATACTACTAACGTCATTACAGAGGCAGAACATGAGAACATGAGTAGAACGGCAGGAGCACCGCATTTCTAACCGGCAGACAATCCTCATTGGAGAAACTAAAAAAATCCAGTACCGCACACAGAAGCGGAACTGTATCCAATATCCTGAAGCTATACTGTACGCTGAATTGACAAATGGGGAATCCGTAGTGTCAGGATTGCATGGAAGAAGTTGCTGACACAGCGGAGCACGTTTTCCTGAACTGTCCTAGATGGACACCACAAAGGATCAACACCTTCCCTGTACGAGGTTAAAAGAATATCCTCTGTAATCCAGCACACGTGATCCGTGATCTAAAAAGAATTGGGCGCATATAACAGCAGCTCCTAAATCTACTAGGAGCTGATTTTAAGAGCGGCTGAATTTAGGAGAACAGATGACTTTAGGAGCTCGTAAATTACACGTTAAGGTTTGTTTCATATAACTTAGGAGCTCCTAAATTTCGCCATATATTCACTGCTAAACTTAACTTTCAATACCACGATATATTGTTATCTCGTATTTTGCACGGGCGCCCAATAGTTTATAGGTAAACCACACGTGCGGCATTGCACAGATCCTCGTCTATGTGCACGTTCCATTGTTGTGATATTGATTGCCGCTATTTTACTTGTCCAGAGAACGACCATTTTCATTGTTCACCTAAATTTAGATCGCTGTCTTCGAGCCAATAAATTTTAGGAGCTGCAATTTAGCTGTGTGTTATGTAACAGACTTTAGCAGAACAGCTACTTAGCAGCTCCTAACTCTTCCTTGACTGATTTCTTATTTATTTTAGAAAATCTAAATGTAATCTTAGCCTGCGTTATTTTGGTTTATCAGTGTTATTATTTTCAAAATGAACTGTACGGGCACCGCGGAAGACGTATTCCTAATTGGAAATCGAAGGTATAGAATTCGTCTAAGGGATGATCTTATTGAGTTTTGTCCGATTCAACTATCCCTTATCTTACCTGCAACCACCTGCATCCACATGTATGTAATTTCCCCACTGACAGAATCAGTACTCCCTGACCATCAAAGTGGTGGATAGCAGCGGGGCCTCGGGCGGCATGCTAACCAGTGTGGCCCTCCTCCAAGTGCTGGTTGATGACTCCCCTCCCATTGGCAACCTGCGGGGCGGTCGGCCCAACTCCGACCAGACCGGGCTGGAGGCCAATAAGCTGATCATAATCTGCATCGTGGCTGCCACTGCTATTATCTGCGCCATCCTGATCACTGCCATCTGCGTGATGGCTCGGCGAACCCCGTGCGGTACCTCTTCGTCGCTGGAGCTTGACGGTATGTTGACCGTGTAAGTGAGTCACGGACCTAACTCTACGGGTCATGGGACATGGGATATACTTTTACTGTACGAACCAATAAAGATGTGGATCCCCAAAAAACATGGAGCCCAACCAAAAATAACTCTACAAGCCATATGTTTTCAGCAATAGATTTTACCATTTTTCTGTGGACCACTTTACATCGATCCACGTTGAGACATCAGGTTAGGAATTAGGCACGCGGTGAGGACGAAGAAGAATTGCTATGTTGATCATGTCGCTAGACGCCTAATGCCAATATCGTCATTTTCTTCTTTTGTTTTTTGTCCTCTTAGAGAGTTGGTCACTGTTTGCGAAAGTCTGACCACCAAAACATCGCTCACCAAGCAAGAACCACCTAGGACAAGTGCACAGAAGATGTTCCACTGTCTCCGGGGCTTCTGCGCATTCTTCATACTGTAGGTAGATACTTTCGCGCTTTGTCGAGTCTGTGGCGATTCGTTTTCAAGAGGAGTAAGGAATGGAGTAAATCTTCAATTGACTTGCGGTAACTTTGTGGGCTTTGTTGGTTTTCAATGGTCGCCTCCTTCCGACCAGGACTTCTGTTGGCGCGTGCTGTGGTCCGTTTTTCTCCCTAATCTGTCTCTTGATCCTTTCCTCGGATTGCTCATTCCTTCTCTCCAATTTCTGATGTTATCCATCCATTCAAATCTCCTCCGTCCTGTCCTTCATGTTTTAGCAAAATCCGAGCTGCCACCTCTTTGCTTCATCAATTTCTTTCTTCACCATTTCCAACAAGCCTTCCTCTTTTGAAACTCCTATAGTATTCCCCTGATCCTTTTATTTACATTCCTTTCCTGCCAGCTCACTCGCAGCACTCGTCTTCTTGATCGGTATCGACAATTCAAATATATCGACCATTCCTTTCCCCTTTCTTCCCATAATGTCCAACTTTCACTTCCATACAAAGCTCCAATATGCTTTACATCAGAGCTTTCTCAAGCTTTACTCTCAAACACAAGCAGAGGAACTTAGTCACGAATTGTTCCCTTCTTGGTGTGATGTATGATCATAAAAACGAATTGATTTCTCAGAGGTCCGAAGTGTGCAAATTGAATCCTATAGCATGCGCAATATTTTATTCCTTAAATCCAACTGCGTCGACAAACCAGGAAAATCGCTGAAAATCCATAGTAATAGTTATAAAATCGAAATTAGAGACCATTGGTCGCTTCTTATGTTAGTTTTGTTTTCATTTCATCCTCCAATTCTGATTTGGAAAAATAAAAATAAATGATTACCACTATACGCTGCAAAAGATGGCGATATCTAACCGCTAGAAGTTATAATAATCATCTCTACAAAAGCAACGCCCATCACTCTACAAAACGTATTCCCCTTACTCTGCAAAATCTACACCCCCTCAATCTGCAAAACTTATTCCCCGTCATTTTACAAAACATATGCCCCCTCACTCTACAAAATGTATCCCCCATCACTCTACAAAACCAACGCCCCCTCACTCTAGATAGAATACGCCCTCACTCTATAAAACATACGCCCCTCGCTCTACAAAACATACACCCCTCACTTTACAAAACCTACGCCCACTCACTCTACAAAACGTACCCCCCTCACTCTACAAAACGTATCCCCCTCACTCTACAAAACCAACGCCATCACTCTACAAAACCTACGCCCTCGCTCTACAAAACATACGCCCCTCGCTCTACAAAACGTACACTCCCTTAGTCTATACCATAGTTTTCCATTTTTCTATCAGTAACTTTTCTGTTTGTATTTTTATCTGTCTTCATTTTATTTATTTTTATCGTTTTCCGACCCCCTGAAGAAATCAGGGGTAGGCGAAATGGTGTAGTTACAGGCCTGGATGGAATAAATTCCATAAGAGGATAATTACTAAAATATTTTGTAGAACTATTTAGCTACATACAAAATAATTAAAAAATCGTTGGTTTATTTAAAAATACTATACCTACTTTTAATTGACACAGTGATTGCAACCAACGGATCTATGTGGTTTTAAAGAACACGTCGTACCAGTAGATCTGCCGCTATGTCGTATAGTGGCAGAGGTCTTTGGGAGAGACACGACAGGGTAAACTCCTAGGCAACGCCGCACGCGTTAACAGCGATAAAAACGCATGCATTATTAAAATTCTATTTGTTGAAAGGTAAGTATTGTTTTGTAGTTTGATGCTGTAGGGTAGCAGGTAACTGACTAGCAGCTCCCTCGCGTCGAGGGGCTATAAGAACACAATGGGGTGCTTTGGTGTCTATGTGCATCACGCAAGCACTTGTGTGCAACCAACCCCCGTACCCCCTGGGAGCACCTGACCACTACTTGACCTGCGCGTCGGGTAACAAGACTGCCCATCACTCCATCATCATGACTGGGCATTAATATAATTTAATTACACAATATAACGAACAAATCAATAAGGAACATTGCCCTTTGTTCTCCTTTTCTGCAAAAAGCGTGTGAGTCAGATCATCAGGTTGGTGCATTACAGTGGGGGGTGGGAAGGTAAATGGATCCATTGTAAATTTGCAGCGATGAGGAGGAAGGGAGGCGTTGAATGCCTACTTCGTTCATGATTCAGGAGGTTGTTGTGTGATGAAGGAAATATTATTATTGGTGGTGCAGTGTATTGCGGTTGCCTGAAAATGAGTTCGTTTAAAACAGGACGATGAGGTGGAAAACATCGGACACACGGCAGCAGGTGAAGAACAACAAAACAATTTGTCTACGGGGATCGACAGGGGCTTCCCCCGGTTTGATTGACAAGATCCACGGGTCTGGTAACAAATGGAATCTTGCGTGACACATCGCGATGAGATGGTGGACTGAGGGGGTCAGAGATAGAGAGAGATGAGGGGGAGAGGAGAACAGAGGGGAACGACGTGAATTCTTTCACGACACGGTCGTAGTCTCTGCTGCTAATATCTGCCTCCTCCCCTTTCCATCTTCTGCCATGCGAAATCCAGATGAACTTGAGACTCTGACTAATCGGCATGCGGCATGGGAAGTGAGGATTACCGCAGCAAGACAGTTTGCACACAATTAACGAAATTAATAAAAAAATAATGGTCACGAGCATGTGGTGTATGTAGGAGATGCTCAACGAATTCGGAGTTCTACAACTACATCTAATCTGGTTGTTAAGGAACATCCCCTTGAAGATAAAAATTGAAATGTTGAAGTCTATCATCACGTCCATCGCTCTGTACGGCTGTGAAGCCTGGAGAAAACCATCGAAGCATTTGAGATGCGCTGCTATCGGCGACTTCTCGAAATTGTGTGGCGACAACGTGTGAATTTGATCTAAGCATTTGAACCACTGCTGGAGACGCTATGCCGAAAGAAGCTACAGTGGTTTGGGCATGTTACCATAGAAGGACGGGTAGCCTCCACAGACAATAATATATGGAATGGTGGAAGGAAATCGGAAGCAAGGAATACCGGAACGGAACTGGATGTCGGACATAGCATCATGGACGCAGAGGACAGTGGTGGACTGCATGAGGGAGGCGGAGGACCGGGAGCAATGGAGGAGAAGAGTGCGATCGTCAAAAGTGCCCCAACGGCAAAGACCGGCTACGGGAGTGACCTCACCTGATCTGATGATGTAGTTGTTGTTGTCATTTCTTGTCAAGGAAAACGTGTCAGTGGTTCAATCTCTCGAAGGAAAGGAAGAAAGTCAAGAGAGACAAAACGGAAAAGAAAGCGTGGATAAAGAGAGAAACAAAAATGAGGAGCGAGTAAATTAAGAAAGAAAAGGGAAAGAGAGAGGAGAAAAGGAAGAAATAGAGTGTAGGAGAAGAAAGAGAGAAATCGGAGGAGGTACTAGGAAATGCTGAGATTAGCTTGCCAGAGCAGGACACCCCACGAGAAAGCGGCTGCATGGAGAAACATAAGTACTGCAGTTCGGGTGCAGTATCGAACAAGAAAACCGTTTTGATTTAAAACAGGGAATCAAACAGGGATATCCAGTTTCTGAGCCACATTTTACTGCTGTTGGTAAGCAAATGATTACACCCCACCTATCGGAAAACCAGTTATTCGGAAATTATGGTGATATCCCTACAATTAATATCTACTAAATTCCTTCTTGACATTTGACAAGTATAGCAAATAAAATTTATATGAAAAAATCCAGCTTATTTGTATTTTCAGAAAATGTGAACAGAATAATTCAGTTGTACTACAGTACAGTATGATTACAGCATTTCCGGTAAGTGGGTTGCTGCCGAGAGGTCAGAGAAAGTGACTGGAGGAATAGCTATGTGGAACATCCGGTATGCAGATGGCACACAGCAAGGAAGAGTTGAGCAATATGACAGAACTGCTCAGAAGAGTGACGATGAGACAGGAGTATTCTAATTAACAACCCGAAAGCGAACACCGTGACAGTACATGGAGTAGGAAAGACCAAAATTAAAAATGATGAATTTGAGAGTGTAGAGAAATTTATCTTTTTAGAATCATACGTGACACGATGCAGAAAGGGCCAGCAAAACAGAGATCAAGATTAGACAGGAGATTACAAGGAATACCGCAGTTAACCTGACAGAAGTGTGGAAATCAAAAGACTTGTACTTGAGTTTGAGAATAAAGCGCCCGAAAGCTCTGGTGTGGAGTATTGCTTTGCTGGACAATGCTAGTCTCAGTTCGGATGCTTGACTCAAGGACAATTAGAATATTCTAGAATATTCTATAGTAGTCCTTGGTTTGACTTACAAACTAAACCCACTTTATGCCTTCAGCATGTCAATGCGTGATGTCTATTGATTTTTCAGTCTACTTTCTGCTAATGATGCACAGGTATGTATATAATAATCCTAAACTATCACTGCTACCGCTATACCATTCTGCTGTACAGTATACATTGCTCTAACTTGAAACGGTCGTGCAGATCCGCGCTATCTGCGTTTCTCCGATGTCTATTAATCGCCGTATCTCACAGCAGAGATTCCATTAAATATCACGCAAATTGTATTTTTTATTTAACCTTTCTCATTCGTTGCCGCTTTTCTGAAATTTATGTTTCCTTGTCCTGGTTAATTTCCGCTTCTCTGCCTACATTAGTTGCCCTAATATTGGCGATATAATTCGCGGAACCCCCCGGAGATGATATTATTAATTAAATCTCCTCTGATTCTTCTTGCCGATTTTAACTCGCGATCATAGTAGATTGTAGAAAGAGAGATCGCGCGCTGTTGCTTATGGGGAGAACTTTTACAAATACGCAACGCATATTAACATTCCCTGGTTTAGCTTTTTTATTCTCTCAATTTTTCTTGCTTTATCTCCTCTTCGCCATCAACTAAAGACGGGTCACTAATTCTGATCGTGCCAAGAATAAAATTATTCATGCAAGATCTTGTTATATTTTTGAAACGATGTGTTACTGACTTTTATTTAAAAAACATTGTTTTTCATTTGGGATAACACTCCATTTCACCTCTTTATCTTGCCAATTCATCCTATACCCTTTTATTTCTCTCTTACAGTGTGTGTGCCTTTTATATTGTTTCTGATTCGTTCACTTCAGTCTGTCATGAATAGGGGGCGGATATATTTATTATGATATTTTCAAAGAATTTACATAATTTATACTTAAATTATGTCGATTGGATTGATAAAATACCGAAAAAGGCACAGTTTATGATTGTAATAAATGTAAACATTGAAGACCGCTGGACTGCTCATCTGTGAAGAGGAGGTGCTCAAGAACAACATTCGGAACTTCCAGATTTCAAGAAAGCAAAATTATGGATCACTGATGTTTTCTGTTGCTCTCTCTAAGTCAGTTAGTTGGCTCTTAGGAGAGTTGCTGTGGCCTTCACGAATCGTCGCCAGCCTTCACGGTGTACTGTTCGTTGAGATGCTTGTTGAAGATTGCCTCCAACCCATTCCTCGATGTTTTATTTTTTATTTCTATACCAATAAAAGTAGTATATTCTGGAAATCATGTATAATGATTTGATGGTACATGAAAGACTAGAGTGAATTTCTGTCTCACGGTTCCAGCGCCACCTGTAAGATACGGCATCAAACCAAACGAACTCGCTTTCGGGTCGCTAAGCACTCAATTGACACAGCTGTCAACCAGGGACGAGGGAATTTTATCATAGCTCGAGACGGGATCGAACCCACCAACCTCACCACGGCAGTCGACCGCTCAACCCACTGAGCCACCTCGTCCGACTGCCAGGTTCTTTGCTGCTTTCCACGTGCACGCGGACTTTCAGCTTTGGTTTCTGGTGTTCGAGCAACAATTGATTTGTCCGTCTGTCTCTCCAGGAGACTCGCAGCAGTCCACATTTCAAATTCGTTGAGATTCTTTTCAACTTTCTACCAGATGGCCCATGATTCACTTCCATATGATCGTTTATTGTAGTTTTAATTGGTGTTAATTGCTATGTTCTTCCAGATCTTGTCCATCTTTTTCCACTGATGTTCTTGGAGTGTTGATTCTTCGGTTAAATTCTTACATCATGTTGGCCTTTGTGTTGATCATATACCCAATTGGTAGATGAAATTCTTGACCTCTATAGGTGAGGTTTAAATACAAATTTTCGATGGAAATATGTTTATTATTTTTAATATCTTTAAATTCTACCAACAGACCGTTGTCATCGGAGTTTAGGTCATCTGATGATGTTGCGAAATTGAAATTTGCTCCAATGGTCGCCGTTGATGTGAAGATGTCTTTTCCGTATTGTGTTGTGAAAAAATGAAAGCTTTTTGAAAATTATTTTCACTTAAAAATCGGTTCTCTAGCCATGAAATGACACTCGTCACCTGAACAAAAACGGATCTACATGTCCGCCATCTCTTCCTTTCGTCATGAACTGTGTATATCCGTTTAAAAATCTTCAGGCATTTCTGCTGACCAACTGTATACTGACTAATGACGCCTAGCATCTCTGGCACGCATATGATTAGCAATACTTACTAATTGCTTGGATCACTTCTGATGTCTGTCCATCACTATTTCACTAACTGAATTGAGCTTTATGATTGGTACAATTACTGGTTTCTGCACACCAATTGTGTCACCTAAATGGTGGTTTCCCTACCAACTATACAATGGGATGAAAGAGAGATTTGCACTCGGTATAGTGTTTCCACGGATTAATTGAGAAAACTGAGAGGTCAGGTGCTGGTGGAAAAAGGACAGTCCAGAAAGCAAGGATGGAACGAATAACGGGGTAAATTGAAAACTGAGTCAAAATGACACAGCGAAGGAAGACGTCATTCTTGTGGCGGGGTGTCCTGCTCCGGCAGGCAAAGTGCTGAATTCACTGAGACCTATGGCTCTCTCTCTTCAATTTTGTTATCCCTTTCTTTTCTCCCCCCCTACGCTCTCTCTTACTCTCTCTCTCTCTCTCACACACACACACACGCACACACACACTTATATTTTGTGTCTTCTTTCCCCCTCTCTTCTCTTTCTTTCTCTCATACTTCTATTTCGTCATCTCTTTCTTTCTCTCTCTCTCTCTCTCTCTGTTTTCTTTCTCTCAATCTCTCTCTCTTTCCGTCTCCGTTATCTCCCTTTCTCTCTTCTCTATATCTCTCTTTCTTCTCTTCCATTTGCTCTATCTCGTATCTTCTCTCTTTTTCTATATTCCTTCTGTTTCTTTTCTCTCCCTTTCTATTTTCCTACTTTCTTTTCGCTCGTCCCTCTCTCTGTATTTTCTCTCTTTTGTTCTTTCTTTCGTCTCCTTTTCTCTTACCTCTCTTTTTTCCATTTCTCTCTCCTCTTCCTCTGACTTTTTCCACTCACTCCTCTGGGATGTCCGGTCGACCTGGAATTACACCAACAACGACGCAGCAGAAGCAGAAACAAGTGAGATCTACTGGTAATCAGATAGGCAGCAAGGAAACGGAAATAATTGATTTTTACACAAAATGCAGCTTGTTTAATTTCTCCCTGTGTACATCATCAGTAGAAGATTACCTACCATTAATCTTAAAAACAAACAGACTACCAATTGCGAGTGTGTCTACAAACCTGGCCATGAACTGTGCCGTCATGTTATAGCGAGGCATCAGCGTAGGCATTACAGAACTCCTTCGTCTGTACCACGTGGGTGGAATGGTGAATAGTGAATGGGATCTGCAAGAGATCCTATACCCTCTGGTCATCCCGGTTCTCCACCAGATTGGGCACGCCGCGGTGCTCCAGGATGATAACGCTCTAGACCCCATCGTTCCAGAGCGGTCAATGCCTTCGTACATCAGGCAGGATTTGAACACCACATAGTGTGGCCAGCAAACAGTCCCCATCTCATTCCTATTGACAAGGTATAGGTTGAGCTGAGCTTGAGAGCAGAGAGTGTGGGAGATTCTCCCTCTACCTGCATGACAGAATGGAATAGCATTGTCAAAGCCTTCGTTGCTAGGAGGTTGTGGAACTCCAAGAGACAGGGCCAAGGCTGGACACACTCTATATACTGACTTTTGTATAGACAACTTATACAATTTTGAGGATTAGTGCTTTTGTATAACAAAATAATATTTAGAAAGTTAATCCACACACGTTCGCCACACTGCTCGGCAAAGCTGAACTGTCCAATCGTGTATAATAGTGAATAAAAAGGGTCATGACTTGTTGCCTTTGTAGTTGCCTAGTAGTCGTCATTAGATTTACTACAAAAAATACCCGTGCTATCGATTTGCGACTGGAGTGCCTAGAGAAAGTTGGGGAACAATTTTTAATTAGTAAAAAATATTTTACGCAATTTGTCAAATTTGAAAAAGTAATTTGATTCTTTTAGAGCAGCAGTCAGTCACGGACCCAGTACCCTCTCGCTGAACCTTTTGAAAATCACCCTGCACGAAAATGAGGTGTTCAATATAGAGACTTGCTGCAACATCGGGTCACTGATCTACGCACAGCTGGGGGAAACAGCTCGGGAAAGTCAGCCGGAAGTTCCCTTTCTATTTTCTTAAAATCCGTCTACCACAAAATTTCTGTTTGCGTGGTTGGACAAGCTACATACAGTAGTTTGAGGCAATTCGACACTCGTCGTTCAGTTCAATTCCCAATGGGGACCTGTACTCCGTTTGAGTTCAACAGGGCAGGCCTCGTTTAGGCCAGGACATTTGGGGACGGCCGGCGATAGAGTATTGGTCGGACGGTTATCCCATATCCTTTCAATGTTCTACTACTCAACTGTCCTGACGAGTTCTGAATTGTCCTACCCATCCGTTCGCGCCAGCCTCGTTTGAAGGTCCCAGAGGTCTTGTTCGGCCCGCCTCGCTCCATCAGCGCCAAGTTTCTAACGCTAACGAGGCGTCTTACAAATTCCCCAACGTCATCTCCTAGACTCTCTTAGTCGCCAACTATATACTGGGAAGGAAGAGTATGGAGTATATACGAAGTGAATATATGAAGAGCAGCTACTGCCTGGCAACCTGTTTGACTTTGGAGAGGTTTCAAGTTTTATTTACTTATCTTTATTTCCTACGCTGAGTGAGTTGTTTTTTCAACTTACTGCCTACAAACATTTTTTAACCTTCCGATTAAAATCGGTTGTTGCATATTGCAACAAGCGTTGACTACCTAGACAATATTTTTTTAATTGTGGCTGTGGAAGAAGTTTGCTGAAAATGAACTGAGAGAAGAGGAAGATTCCTAAATAAATGGATAAAAATAAGCACGTAGCCAGGGAGGGGCAATTGTGGGGGGGGGGGCTCCGCCACCCATGAGTCGAGCTAACTTCAGAAAAAAAGAAAAAAGAAAACTCTAAAAATATAAAATTATTGTAAATGTTAGATGTCTTGAGGCAATTTTGCATGTTATTACAACTGTTGTAAATTTTGTGTATTACAAGACAATATGTACTGTAATACGATTAGTGAATAAAATTGAATCGCCCGGTAAAGTAAAAGACAAGATGTTGGTGTGAATTGGATGTATACGTTTAATTTTCATTACAACAATTTTACCCTCTCTAACATTTACTGCGCCTGGATCAAGAATACGTTACAGGAGTTCCAAAAGATTAAAAGGTTCTTGGAGATTGAAGAAGTATATAATCATCAGTGGAATAGAAGAGGTGACAGCTTAGTCTTGGCTACAGTGGAGGGAGAGCTGTGTGCGAAAGCAAATTGAAGAGAAGGAACTAACAATGTGTGAAATAAGACCACTATGAGAACTCCCCCACGGTCGTGAAAATGGCTAAGCTGCACTGTGCAGAAATTAACTTCGCATCATTTGACTTTCAGCAACTCTTTTTTCTGGTATTTTATACAGTACTCCAGACTGATTTAGAAAACGTGCAGTAATACGATAGGTGTATTCGTTTCATATGGTGCTGTTGACAGCACATTTCTTTATTCAGAACCTTGCTCGTATATGGGCGATTATGCATTCTGCAGTCGTTAATGGTGTAAGCCTTTTCAGTGAATCCAGGACAAAATGATTAAATAGAATTCAGAGTTGTGAATGTTTTCACAATTAACCGTTTTTCCCTAATATTTTAATCCGTACTAATCTAAAGAGTGAGGTTTAAAATTATTTTATAAAATAAATGCATTTGAGAACGGGTTAGATATACAGTACATTCTTATTGAGTGTCCTTCGGAAAGTTAGGATCACACCAGAGCATCTATCTAACAGGTAACAAAATTTCCGGATTTTATAATTTTCTGTTGTCACATTGTTACGTGGCTTGACTATCCTACATATATTTACTGCAGTGTAACGTGTTGATAAAAGAAGGCAATTTTCGTTGTTAAATACAATTATATAGATGATTATTATTATGCGAATTCTTTTGAAAAACGTAAAAAAATATATATGTAGGATGTAATATATTTACATCAAAATTACACTGTTTTAAACATTTTACTATACTTTATTAACATGTATAGACTTGGAATAGAAAGTACCAATAGACTTAATATACTAAAGGCTACATTACAAACACTATTATTTTCACTTTTCAACTTGAAAAAATGTTTTCTTGAAGAATTTAACAGTTCAACAAGAATACAATATTTAAAACTTTCGCTATTAAACTTTCGATATGCGCTATCCGCCGCTTAGTTTTTGGAAGTACACAACGAAAGAAGAACCACCGGTGTCTTAGCGTTTCGCATAATATGAAATGCTTATAAATCAGAAGGTGCCTTTTGCATAAACATACATTTTTATTAAAATAAATATTTTAAGAAGGTAGCGGCAAAAGTCTATTTCCAAAAAATCTGTATAAAATAAAACTGGTGTACACACTCGCGAAATTCAAGATTTATGATAAATTAAATTGTAATGTGGAAGGTTCCAGCTCGGCCCTTTGCACAACTCGGCATAGATATACTACGTACATATATAGGCTATATAAAATAAAATTATAAAAATGCCAAATACAAGTGTCATCGATTCTTAATACCTTATTTCAGCGCGCTGGCTACCGCCCCCGCGTACTTATATGTACTGTATCTACAGGGTGCTGGATCATTACAAACTTGGCAGTCATTTCCTCAGCAAATATCGGTCGGCATCCCCATCGTACAACTTTTAGCAGTAAATAGATTTGTATGGGTGATAGTTTTCTGCTTTCAATATTCGCCTCACTGATCCTTCCGAGGTACCAACGTCAATGGCAACTTTTATGGTTGAAACAGTGGGATCATTCTGGCCAATCTGCATAACAGTCTCCTTGTTTTCACCTTTTGTCTCCGTACTTGACCGTCCCGATCTGGGCCTATCTTTTGCCAGGCTGCCCGTCTCCAACATCTTTCTCTTCCAATAAAGAATGGTTGATCGCATATAGGTGCCTGCTTATTGAACCTTTCGTAAAATAATCGTCGACTTTCCTCGTTACTTTCATGAACATTTGCCCAGGATACCATATAAACTTTCTCTTCTATAATATACTCCATCCGGAAGTAGAAACAAAAATGCGCAAGTTAAAATTTAATGCAGCGATTTAAAATGTTAATTTAAAATTTCAATTTATTCTTAAATCTATTTTGTACATATAATTGAACCAGCGATTCAAAATTTAAAACATTTTTTTCGTTAACAGATACGGAATTATAAACTTAATTTTATTCCGTTTAAAGACTTTTGACGCATGATGTTATATCTGTAGTTGTTGAGGAGCCTATCGCTCAATCGAAACAGTCTTTCTGTTGTTTTTCGGTAGGCGAGGCGCTGTTCTGCACCAGCTTGTAGGAGTTGTTGATGCTGTTCAAAACGTTATTGCTCCAGTTGAAAATTCTCTATCAAGCAAACACATTCGGATGAGGTCGAATCATTTGCCGGTCCACATGGGAGTGCCACGATTCCAAGTGATTGTTCGTTCTGGTTCCTTCGATGTTGTCAAATTGCTTCCATATTTCAATAGGAAACCGGGCTATCATGTTGTCAGGCCAGGTTGTCGTGACGTTGTCCATGAACTGTTGAGCTGCAGCATCTGGTTGAACCATTTTGTTCATGGCTTCTAACCACGAGACATTATGCTACAGTGCATCGCCGGTATTTGGTATATCCTTTAGTATTGCTAATTCGTAATAAAAAATTGTCCAAAACTCATAATTGCCCTCCTCATTTACTATAGGTATGAAACGTGCTGGTACTGCCATGCTAAAATGATATATCGGATGCACTGGTGTACATATTTATATCATAATATTGCGTCTAAATTGATAAATCCATAAATACTGTTCGTGTAAATACCTATTATATACTAAACTCAACAATGCATTGTGCAAACAAGAACAATTCGACCTTCCAATTAGTTATATTAGTACGTCATATTTGCGGCTAAAAACCAATCATACCAAACGCTATGCAGCCGAACCGCCGACTAAGAGTCTCAGCATCGAAAGAGAAGAATGAATATTGAAGATTAGTTAGAAAGGCAATATGACCAATAAGAAGGCATGCACTCCACAGAGTAGGTGAAAAGAAAAATCTAAAGAACCTCGTTTATTCGATGAAGAAAGAAATGGTTTGGACACATAGTCAGAGAGGAAATGAATATATGATACCAATGAAGCAATACAATGCGAATCAGTTCGAGAAATGCCAAGAATAAGGATGTTGGCAAAATATAATATAGTAAGTAAATTAAATTAAATATTTTTTGCAAATAGGGAACAAGAAAGTGTCGATAATGGAATGTACTGTAAGTATATAACAAAACCTTTTAAGCATATAATTTATTTAAATCAATTGCGTCTAACGCTTTCTTTAACTTAAAGAATATACGTACAAACATGCAAGTTCCGCAATAAATCCATTGTTCTTATACACCAAATCAACAAAAGCAATGTTCTGTTCTGTGACAAAGAAGACACAAACAAAAGAATTAGAGTTGGGAGTCTTATCTCAGCACGAATTCGCACAATCTTCATAGGAGGTATAATTACTAAGCGGCACCAAACAGCGGATAACTATACACTAGAAATACTACTACACATATACACAGGGAAGATAAAGGAGGCTGTTGGGAACTTTTGGGGAAGTTGTGGATAGCGCTATAGTTAAGCCGAGAGGAAATTAGAAAAATCGATTTGGCATATAGTTGAAAAACAAAGAAGCAGATTGACCGCTGGGTAGCAGATAGGCTTGGCGGTGGGGGCGGTCAGTTTTGTTAGACAAGAAATTCTATTGACATTAAAATTTCCCACTGAGCATAAAGCATGGGTGTTAACCCTGTTTGTTCGTAAGTTTATAGCTACTCGCAGAGGCAAGTTCGCGGTCCTTTTAGCAAACTTTACATAGGCGCGGCTGCTTCGTGTGTGTGCCGCACATGTACGTAATCGGGTTAGTCAACACTGTGATCAAGTGCTTCGTTCGTTTCCCCACTGTTCTCCTATAGTCCCTCTAAGATTTGCCCTAAATCGAAAAATACAAAAGAAAACTATTTCAAATAATAATTTATTGGGAAGTCATTGATTCAAAGTCAACGACATGGCAAAACTACGTAGGATTCTCCGCTTATACTTCTGTAGCTGGTCCCCATGCAGTCGCCTTTTCGTGGTGGGCGTGTCCTGCTTTCCCTGGGACCTCCTATACGGTTTATGTCTCTCTATATGTACATATTGATTCTCCGAATTGTGTAATAGGATGCGTTCAATTAAATAAGCGTTTAAATAATTCCTCCGAGAATCTTGATGACTCTACATATTATACAATACACGGCTAATGGCACGTGATATAGAAAGAGAATATTGTGCACAAGGAAATGCGTCTCTCTTTCCTTATAACTGCACCTTACCCACATCGGGAAAGAGTGGATTCTAATATAGACGGATACACTATGGATTTTGTAAATATATACGGGATTAAATCCAAATGCAATGCTGCTTTAATTTTTTTTAGCTTTTCTAGCACTAATCCCAATCGGCACCCAGCTATCAAATGTCTATAAACCATATTTTTCAATTATTCTTCGCAATTTAATTTCTAATTTATTACACTGTTTATCGGTGAATTTTGTTGCACGACCTTTATCCTTCGGTTGATCCTATCTACAGTATATCTCCCGGATCTTTATGCCATACCATTTCCAGTCATTATTTATTATTCTTTCTGTCACTCGTGAGTGCTTTACCAGCGCCGATGACTCATAGTGAGCACAGTGATCTCTTTGATTCGGCTGCCTCCCTTATCGTATATAATTCCCTTTTGCTCCTCACTAATTGGACCCATTGGGATTTGTTCTTTGACACGTGAGGTCTGATTTTACGCAAATCATTGCTTCTTCTTTTTCTTCTGTTGCTGCTGCCGGATGCTTCCATGCTCTTCGGACTACAAGAGATAATCATATGGCGAAGTATTCTTCGAGTTCTTCTACATGTGCGAGATTCTGGAAATGTGGCATTTTCAAATTAGTGAAAGCCTGTTTCACTCCCGTTTTCTCATTTGTATGAGTCAAGTTTAAATGAACACTCTTCCAAAAACAGCCAGAATTATTTACTCCACTAAAACAGCTCGTAAATATTCAGCAATAAAAGCTAAAAAACGGAAAGTGTTGACGTAAGGAAAGGAAATTCTAAGCAGAAAAGTATAGAACCAATCCGAAGTTTTAAATATCCCGATCGGTTTCGGGTGCCATATTCATCCATTCTCAAGAGAAAAACAAAATTGATTAAACTATGGACTACTTAAATTCATTGGCAAATAGTTGAAGTCGAAGAGTTGGTTGAAAGATTTCTGACATCATCAGACGGATAAGGATATAATGATATCAGAGTTGTGTATTAATATACTGTAAAAACTGAAACTACAAATCTGGCTCATTAGGAACACGTTTTGGTCGTGTTTATATCTTTTTTAATTTTTCGCGTTGTGCGTGATTATATTTAATTCCTGCCTTTTTCTGCGTTATTTTGTTATTGGTCCAATGCTTGTACGACCTTAAACTGTCAAAAGACAGCGAAAGCAACCTGGGAATGCACAAATTATAGTGACGATCAGGCTGGGAAAGCCGAACTATACAGTGGCCATGAATATACCTGAGAAACTGTCAGTCTAATAAAATAAATGTTTACAGATTCCGATATAGCAAAGTACTTTTTATGTGCGGTTGACAGAAATATATATACATTACTAGCAAGGCCGGACTGACCAGTCGGGCATTTGGGCAATGGCCGGTGGGCCGGTGGGTTGGTGGGCCGGTGGGTTGGTGGGCCGGTTGGCCAGCGGGGTAGTGATTTTTTTAATGTGTTAGCTGGTTCTTGGAGTCTTCAGAGTATTGCTCAGACAAAACAAACTACGTATTTTGCAGAATTTTGAATCAATCGCATATATTTGTCCAAAAATTAAATAATGTCTAATATGTGTTAAATGTAATACTTATAGATGTGAAGCAGTCACTATCGATTCCTTTATGTATTTTTACTAGAACAAATCTTACATAGCCTAAAAGTGCACACGCGGTCTCGAATGTTTTCATTCGTCTTGGATGTGAGCGCGGGCGTAAGGGGAAGATTATGAATATGATTCACTGTCTGGTATCTGTGTGTCGGATGTGTGTTATACACACAGCGCACAGGTCGATACGCACCTATGCTGACTTCCTCTCTTGATATACCTTCTACCTTCGGGCTGTCGGCTGTGTATAAGTGTATTGCATTGGTGTATTGTATTTGTGGTTTGCTTCCTGCCGTCTTCTATGCACAATTTAGGGGACATTTACGTTTGCTCCGCTCGATGGGGGCAGCTTTGATGATATAATGCCCGGGCCGGTTGAATGGCCCAGTCCGCCCCTGTATTGATCGATCTTTCGGGATATTGTTGTTTAGCTGGAGCATTCGCTGTTTTGCCATTTAAGTTCGTGTTCTAATGTCATCAGAACGTGAATAGCTTGAAGTTTTGGTGGAGGCAAGATATTTGAACTTCACAACATTTTCAGGAGCCCCGTCATCAATGTGCATAATATGTTTTAGTCTCGTGTGTATTTACTTAAGATCAGCTGCATTGCCTGCGTGCTTAACTGATCGATTTAACGTATTCTGCATATTTGTTAGTGAGACAGATGGAAGTGCTGTGTCATCAACATGGTGCATCTCCCATCTCCGTTCTTAGATGCCTCCTTGCATCTCTGTCTCTATGTCCGTCAGGCTTATGTTCAAATTTAATTTTAGTCTGACGTTTGCGAGTGGTTTTAGTTGTTTGAGGGTGACCTCACCTAATAGATCTGGCGTCTACATCCTAAGCAGGTTCCTGACCCCTCGTGAGTTAGTTAATTCTCTATTTTGAGTTTGACAGCATTGTCTGATCTTCTATTGTTTTCAAATAATATCAATCTAAAAATTAATGAGGAAATAGTTGTACTTTAGATAATTAGTATATTTAGATGCGTCGTTGATGCTCATTCTTCCGTTTCTCCAGTGTTTACTATGTACATTAGGCCGCCCTTCCTGCCGCGTGTACCTTCAAACATCATAATTCTTTCTAACAATTATCGCCTTTCCTACTGCAATTGTTTATTTGTATGTATTTTCTATTTCCTTTTCTACACGGCCTTGAAAGAAATATCTTTAGCCTACATTGCTGTTATTTTCTCTTGTAACTTGTTTCAGGTTTCATCTACACTGGTACAAGATGGCACAGGCACATTACCCACAGCCAGTATGTGGCTCCATTGATGGCCGATTTCAAACCTTCCATGTCAAACAAATCGGAGATATGGCACAAAGAGACAAGTATAATATATTACATTTTGCTAAACGCGTAGACTTTCCGCACTAATAATAACCAATGCGAATCGAGTGACGTTGATGGAACGATGCACGCCTGATTCTTTTTAAAAAAATAAATTTTTGATCATTTGAACGCTAAAAGCTTTTTCGTAGAGCGGAAGTGATTTTCTGGTGGTGCAAAATTCGTTCGTTTTGGACAATTAGAATTCACTAAACAGGATACGCTAGTGTGCGAAGTACATATATACTATGCTTTGTAATTGACATTTCTTGTAATGAAACGCTATTAATAGCTAATGCCGGACGACTTCTTAGAAGAAAGCGAACATGTTAAGCCTGGGCCAACGAATGCCGCCTCTCCGTGGTGGTCTGGACCCCGCCCACAACGTGGACGGGCCGAAATGGCATTGAACTTCCCGGGTCACTCGGCGATCGATGTGACTCCTCACCCGCCTCCACGGGTTTCTTTTAAACTGTAGGGCAATCCCCAGCCCTCCCCCTACAGTTTCCCCCCCTCTGGGCTGGCTTTCTCTCTTATTCCTTCCCGTCAAATCCCACCCTTGTTTCTCCCGTCTTCTCATTCTAATTCTTCTCCTCTGTGCGGGCATCCATCCTCACCCTGGA
>JAUYWV010140912.1:0-10584 GCA_032274565.1 Nematoplana nigrocapitula | reverse complement strand
CATGGGGGGGGGGGGGTTGGTGACTCATAGGTCGGAAACGTGTTCGTGCGCGTGGGGGGGGGGGTCGGGGGGGGTGGCATTTTTGTCGTCACGCATGACTGCTGTTTTAGAGCGTAGGTATACATTACTACTTAGGTGTATTCTTTTCAAGGTTAATATATTTTTATGTCTGCTACATCTTTTTACATATTCTTGTTTTTACTATTAGACTTTACAATTTCCAGTCTACGAGACAAAAGCACTTTTAAAAAATTGGAATGAGAAAATTTTTAAAGGGATGTTGTCATTTTTGTTCTTTGAAATTTGACAATCACTTAATAAACTATATGGTATGTTGAAGCAATTATTCTAATGGATGATAAAAATTAAATAAAACGTTCCAAATACATTATTAGCAATGTGTACAAACACAGTTTGGAAATAATTATATAGAAACCGAAAAATTATAAAAATTGCAAATTTAAGTATATAAATTAAAAGTTTAGTTCGTGTTCCCCGCTCTCATTATATAACTGCTATTTCTAACACAGAATAGATATTATATAAAAATACCGAACAATTGAATTTTCTCATAATAAAATGTTGTCAATGGTTGCATTGGTTAAATTACTTGACTAAACATGTCTATTATAATACCGCAAATAAAACTCCGGAAATAGAGTTATAATAATTTCAGTCTCAACGGTAAACATACAATAATTTATATTACGGTGTACTCGTATTATACGGCGAAGTTATGTTTGTTTATCCGGAATATTTATGACCCGTATAGAGTATACTGTATATGGTATACAGTATAATCACAACATTTTTTAACAAATGAAATATATTTTTCTTCCAATGACCTAAACTCAAATCCCAGGTTTCGTGGCTCTGGTCATTAATCAAAATCACGACGGAATTTCAGGTCCCACCACGAATCATTTCGGCGTTAGAAAAATATACACAATGCCTAAAATAACCGTTGCTTTTGGCTAATCTATACAATCTTGAAGAACCCGTGCCACTATTCGTATCGCAAATAAACCTATTTTCGATTGTGTCATCATGAAAGTACCGTTTACCTACATGTAATGCTTTCGAGTAGGCCGGGTATCGTTGTTATGGAGAGTTAGGAAAAGTGAGAGTAGAGAACTTCCCCAGCCTTCAACTCACTTATAAATAGATTTGGGAAATTTCCATGACGTCACTCTATTTATAGGAGAGTACGTCATAGAAATTGCCAAATCTATTTATAAGTGAATTGAAGGCTGCGGAATCTCTACTACTAGTGAGCTTTAATTATAGATATTGCTGTGTTCGGAGACCGACACATGAAAAAGAAAGAAAGGGGAAAAGATTGAGAAGTACCAAGAATTGACTAGAGAAATAGAGCAGATGCGAAAAATGGAGACAAAAGTCATTCCAGTGGTAGTGGCATCCCTTGGCAAGCTACCCTGTGACTTGAAGAAACGCCTCAAGGAAGCAGGGGTGTAACTTCCAGTTGCTCTGATATACAGAAAACAGCACTCCTATAGGAACAGAATGAATTCGGCGAAAGGTCCTAGAAATGTAACACCCCACTGGATTCCCAGACTGCAGGACTCAGCCCGAAACAAAGTTGGAAGAAGTACCGGGAAACAACATTAACTGACCTGGATCGAGGATAATAATCAGGGAGATACTAAAACACAGCGTAATAATCAACTTTCCAAATCATTGGCTGACATTTTTTATTAGTAAAATTACATATCACTAACTGTTTTCTACATTTTTCAAAGCCTGAATTGTTACTATTTTACGTATATGTATGAACTCTCAATGTCACCTCATTTTGTCAGTAATAATACTATTTCAGTTTTTACAATAACTGTCCGATCACCCTGTGTTTACATTTTACGAACTGCATTATACTGTATTATACATTTGAAAAGCCACAATTGTTACTATTTTACAAATGTGAACTCTGGATGTCACCTCATTTTATTATAGTAATTATTATTATTTCACATTTAGAATGTCCAAAATTGTATTGTATTTGAGTGAACACTTAAAAACCGTATTAAATATCAGCCTACAGTTGAAATGTCTATTAGGAGATAGAGTTGACCGGCCCTCTATATAGTGTCTTCGGGAAAAGTCAGATTCTGCTTCGGGAATTCTAATAATGCTATGGTATATCATACACGCAACTCATAAATGCACATATTTCCATGGATTCAGAAACACGTATAGCACTGATTGAACTGATCCTGTTCGTAGAGTTACAGTATATGCCAAAACGTGCCGCTACAATAAATCGCTTTTACACATAGAAAAATAAAATGCATTATACAATTGACAACCAAATGAATAATATACATTTCACACTTTCTATCACTTATAGTTTTAAATAAATTGTTTTTAGCCTTATTTGTTAATATAAAGATCGTTTCAGTCATCTCACAATGTCGCATCAGGGTCATTCTGCATTGTTTGATCAATAATTTACACGTATAGATGTGAGGCAATGAAAGAGAATAGGTAACACTTGCTTTTCATAATTTCCTTTAACACTAATTTTAACCTCAAAGATTCATTCTCACTTTGAACTTATACATTTTTGTTTATCATAGAACTGTAAGTCCAATGATAAGTCCTAGTCAATTTCCTTCCCTTACTCCCGACAGACACGCAGGTCAGAACCTTTTATAGAGATGCAGGCATGCTTCAATTGCTCATACAAAGTTGAGCAAATCTTAGAACTAATCGATTGCTTTTTTTACTAATTCAATATTATTGCCTGCCTAATTCACACCGACTTTTAACAAATTAACGGTTACATACAGTACTTACAGTAAGACAGGGGGACAATTGTTTAGAGATGCATCTACGTAGAAATAGCAAAATTGTCAAAAAAATGTAATGTTAAATAAACCAGAAACGCATAAACAAACCGTTAGAGAGGTAAATTAGTAATAGAGTTTAGTATTAATCTGCATATTGCCTGGTTTTATTTGCGATTTCCCTTAGTCTCATTCGTTCCCGTTTAAGTTTTGTAGTGCATTCTTTAAAGAATGACGCACTCAATGTTTTACTAGTTCTCTAATTGCTTTGTGAACATGCCACCCAAAATTTACTTGACGTGCATTCAATTAAGGTTCTTTCTTTTAGGGATTGTAGAGATATGTAATTTAAAGTAATTACATTCGTAATTATTGTTATTTCTGCAATGATGTCGTGCATGTTACAATTATATTTTTCAACTGCCGATGCTCCATACATCATGGGTCATGTTGCCAATTTTTGTTCGAGATTCAACTAATTGCTTCTTATAAAAGTATTTTAAATTAAAATCAAACATTCCAAGTCTATTATGATAGTACGAGTATTTTTTCAGTAAATCAAAGTATAATAACAGTTTAACTAAGTGCGAGGTGTATACAATATAATTTACGATGTCTGCTGTCAATTACTGGCTGTACTTGTTAAATTTACAAAGAAACGTTTACCCCAAATATTTTTGGTTAAGTACTGTCAAATAGGTACATAAGAAATCATCAGTGTGTTTGAAATCATCAGATGCTTCCAGTGCGATAAATTCAAAGTGGTTTGATCAGCTAGAGTAAACACGCGCGCCAAAACATGTAATTTCGGTTTAGTGGTGTTTGGTAGGCAAAAATTGCAGAAAGGCTAATATTTATTTTCGGTTATTTTTTTACTAAATGTCAACCAGCTGCTATAAACTGTAGAAACAGACAAAATGAAACGAGAATGTGTTCTATCGTTGTATTGGAAAATTAATCACTAACCTACATGCCTATACCAAATACTACAGCTATTTTTAAAACTGAAAAAATCGTAGCATCTGATTGGCCGAAAGGGCTTTACTTTGTTTCCTAATGTAACATATGCACCTTTCTTTATATTGTACTAGCAGAGTGTACCCGCGTTGCTGGGCAATAGAATAGTCCGGTCCCCGATTTTCCGGGGATGCCCTGCAACTTTTGTTTTATTTAATTTTCTGTGGCAGGCTTGCTTCTGCCCGAAACGGCCATTTCAGACCGTTTTTAGCCTCCTTGACCTCGAGCTCGACCCCTTGACATCGACCCCGACCTCGGAGTCGACCTTGCTCCCCCTATTTTACCCGAGGGGGTCACCCATGCAAAGTTTCGGGTTGCTGGCACCAACGGTCCAAACACACACGCAAAAGGTACTCTATACATAAAATGAAGAATGCATTAAAGAAGTCAGTATAGTTAATCCTGATAATCCCTTCCATCCGGCCTATGCATAGATAGATGTCTTGGGTCCAGATCAGTGAGGAAAACTGCAAAATTTACGATCCGTTTCTCTTTTGTTAATGGATCACGTACCGAGTGGATCAGCCCGAACTGGTATTCGTTCCCAGGGCATGCTGTACAACTTAGGACTGCATCCGGGCCTCTGCTGTGCTGCTTCATGCAGTGTACCTCTAACTAATAACGGTGCTTCCTTTTTTCTGAAAGTGTTTTCCTAGTAGTTCAATTGCTTTTTGTTATCTGATGGACTTGTGTACGCAATATTATTTTTTTAGAAAAATGCCCTGATAATGACTGTGGAACGGTTGAAATCCGTTGCCAGAAAATGTTTAATATAAGCTTGGTTTTCCTTTTATTTTCCGTATTCATTTCCCCAATGCCGATTCTTTATCTGCACTTTATCATGACATATATTCAGAAGCACAGAACAATAAATTTATTGATTAATTTGTTAATTTATGTTTTCTCAACGAAGCATGAATACACTCTACAAGCATATTGATTAAACAGTATTCACATTTAAATCCTCCTACCAGCCGATCTCCCACATTTGGAACAGTCCGTTTTTAATATAAATATAATCTTTATATTAAATGTTGAATATGCTTATACGAATCTAAATGTCGTACAGTAAGTATATCAATATAAGATCAACGTGAGAAACGGTATATACAGGCAACCAGTAGTTTTGATTAGGTAAATACTTACCACTATATACAGTATATACTTTACAGTAGACACAGCAAATCCGACTTGGCAGTGCAAATCTGACAAATATTTGACCGGTTGTGACAGAGTGGAGATTATAATCACGCCTAGCCATCAAATAGGCTCAGTACGACTTCTTTCTCCGAAAAAAAGGTTAGATTAAATTTGGAATAGTCAATTGGGTATAAAATAAGAACAACGACTTGAGGGATTGTCAAAACATTCGAAGAAAACGGAGGCTAAGTTACTCGTGTGAGAGTTGGAGTGAACCAAAAAAGGCGTGTCATGGTGCAAACCGCGGTGGCCATCACAGAAGAGCATCCAGAATTCATGTTGAATCAAAGCACTGCTGAGCTGAGGCTACGACTTCCCAATTGCCCACTGATTGTCAACATGCTGACCGGGCAGATAATCGTGCTCAAAGAATGGAAGACGCTCTGCTTGATCGCTTTTGCCAAATGCCTCATGTGAAACAGCATACTAACTCTTTTTCTAATGATCGACGAGACAGGCATGAACCACTGGTGCAGACAAATGCGAGCGGTGAGGGGGTGGGACTTCTCGAGGTCAAACAGCCGTAAGGGTCGTTAATCGACATCGTGAACGTCAGTCAATTATCTATGACTTTCGCGGTTGCCTCTACGAGTGGTCTAGTAAATCATATAGTCTCAACGACAGTCAATGTTTATGTGAATTTCTTCAAGAAGTACGGTATGCTTCATCTCCCAGACGATGAACAATACACATATGTGCAGAAAGTGTTGATCTTCACGAAAATGGGAAAGTGAAGTCGTTTCTGAACTATTCTCATTTCCTCAGTGAAATGAAACATCGAAGGATATCTTGCGTCCAGTCAGAAACAACTTTTCCCATGGCACACGATGAACGAATATCAGTATTGGTTCAGTTGTGTGAGGCACATGCAAGGATTTCACTTCAAGATATTGCAGCCTTCTTCAGGCATCTCTATAATCATACCTCCCAGCCTGCATGACTCGTGAGGACATTTTCATTTGTGGATTATTGTACAAACTGTGTCTTTTATCTAATTTGGACACCTTACTTCTTAAGATTGGGAAAATTAGAATTCCTTAGTTCCGTCGGTTCCTTGTTCAAAGAAAGCTGTCACATTTGGAAATAGTCACATTTGCTACGTATATTTGATCCAAAAAATCAATACTAATATTAATTCGAATAGTGATCAGTTACCAGTATTTCGTCGCTGAAATGATTATATTCTACAGTTGAATATATGCATAATTGAAAATATGGGTTCTATTGATAAATGTCGCCGATGTGATGAACTACTTGTATATTATTGTATAATTAAAGAGAAACCGCGCGCGTCAATGTGTCGTTTTACGCAATAGTTTTGCATTTTTATCGTAAATATTATAGAACTCCCTAAACTATATGCTTTTATCAACCTGGAAATAATTACAAACGCTGCATGACTGCACGATTTATTAATTGAGCATATTTCATTAGCGAAAAAAGTTAATTAATGATTGGAAGAGAAATCACACCAGAAAACCTTTAGGTTTTAAAAGAAAAAAAATAGGCGATGCACAGCTTGGAACATATGCTTATTAATCAATGTGGCATGTTTCGCATAAACATAGGCTTCTTCAGGCAACTAAAATATTACAACACGAATTAATAGGAATTACACTAAGCTTAAACAAATAGGATAAAATTTTTAAAAGAATCACTAAAACTAGCAATTAAAACAAATGCATAAAAATAAATTTTTAAAAAACCTAACAGACAACCTGAATACTTTTTTAATATGGGATACACCCTGGTTACTTAACCAAACATTAAAATTGGGTCGTTTAATTTTAATATAAATAGCCTCTTTGATAGCCACACCCATCTCGTCACTTGCTGTATCCGGGATCCTAAAAGGTAAAGGCAAATTTCTCAGATATAGCTGAACAGTAGTGCGTTTTAACTATAGCAGGAATTTCATTTTCCTTATTTTTTGATAAAAGCTGGGATGCTAGAAATACGGAAGAACTGTGAGAAAGAGTCACCGAATCAAATAATTTTGATACACCCGAAGTTTAGCAAGAATGCTTTAAACAAAGTGAACAGAAAAGGAAAGAGATAACTGCAAAGAAATGCGGTGTGTATCAAACAAAGGGATCAGAAAAGCACTCGCAAAAGCTACAAATTACTGGATCAAAATACAGGAAGAGGGTATATTCAATAAAAATAACGGAAACCCAGAAACAACAATACCTGTTGGCATTGACGACCAGAACAAAAACTTACTTAGCAAATAAAAAGGCTGCGAAGAGAAAGCTTTTGAAATGAAAATCTGCAGTGACTGGTCAACATCTGCTGGAAGCAGAAAAATTCAAGCATGGAAAAGAATAGGAAACTTTCTTTAATTTATCAACAAATAAGAAGAGTCCGTCCAAAAGATTCAGTTGGGTCACGAAAAATGGTCTCAATGGATCATACCTAATTAATTGTTTTAAAAAGTATTATCACTCATTGTGGTTTTTGTTGATAATTCTTTTATGTAAAGGAATTAAGTCAAGTGAAATAGTAAAAACGAAACGATTGTTTTTTTACAAAAAATCATTGACTTTGTGACTCTAACGAAGACTTGATAGAACACTAGGCCGTTGTCTTTTATAGTCATAATCGAAAAATGGTTTTACACCCTTATTTTGTGTAGCTACGACTTTAGCCACTTAACCCTTGTCTGTGTTTAATCTTTGTTTTAGTAAGTTGATTTTTATTGCAATATTAGCGATGTGAAATGTATCATCTGTTTATTATATATATACAGTATATATTATAGCGAATTCATAGACGTTAAATGAGGCACATTCCTGGACTCCTCAAAGCCTTCAGCTGCAGGGGTATCCACACGTGCTTACAGATGTAAGCTATAATACTGCATACGGCACAACCATCATGCTCGTTGCCTAGAGGTTCAATAGTTCGATTGCTAATCACTAGGTTATCAGTTCGAATGCGACTCAGTGACGCGGGACAATAACCCCGAAACCGATCTATTGGTGAATAGCTTGTCGAGCATATCATTTCTGTAAAAAACATTTAAAGTTTTCATTTTACCCTACTATATTAGTAGTATAAATAGCCTAGATCTAGCAAATATATTTAAAGTTATATTTTTGTCGTATTTAGTTATTTCAATTTTTCCCTGACTTCGGGACGCTAACCAGTCAGTTTTAATATATATTTTCTTCACATTGCTGTTTTGTCTTTACAAACATGAAACCTTAATATTATATTATTACTTTTTATTTTAGGTAATAACACAGTGTAGTATATATAAATAGTAAACATAAAAATACTTCAGTTGCACCTATCTGTGGATGCATGCAATTAAACCAGACTGCTTCTTGCATTTGGCGCTCGATTAGAATTGTGCGGTTGTATGTGATTCTTGCGGCATAGCTATAGGTTGCTATTGGTTGCGTTGCGCATGTGGAAAGTAATTAAACCTACACACATGCACTTGCTTGCTTCAAGTTGCCGAACGTCGGCAATGAATTTTTCATCTGGGAAGTCGACACTACATAGTTCGCCCTTTTGCATTATGTTGTGCACATCGGGTTTTCCCCTTTGTGTTATTGTTTAAATAACTCCGATTATAACGACAGACACGTCAAAATATTATGCATTCCTGCGCTATGTTGTTAGAAAATTCCTTAATGTTTACTAATTCTCTAAGCGAAAGTGGGATCTTCTTTTGTTGCACAATGCTCACTGTACGAGTGGCTGCGCAATAATTTTGGTATCTTCTTTGTTAAAAAAAAGAAACAAAGCGTTCTTTAATTGGATACAGATGGTATATCATTCTTTTGTTTCGCATTTATGCAGTCTATTGTCTACAAGGGTAGCTGTCAGTAAGACCAGACATATTTGAGAGGACGCATTTCCTGTATTATTATCCTTATTATTTTCATCAGGCAATAATAGAACTTTCCGCAATCGGTGGGGGAGAATTGTGCCTTTTTGTAGACTTGCACAATGGATTTTCGCCTTTCCTATCTACTGTACAGTATATACTGCATTCCAAAAGTTTCCGGACTGCAGAGTAAACAACTGCAGCATCTTCAAATGGCGTTTACCTGGCGTGGCGTAACGTGGAACAGTGACTTCAATTATTTTGTAATTATATAAGTAAAAATGTAAAAAAATATAATTTATTTAAAAAAATTATTAATAGGAATTGCATAAAGTATCGGAATAGCAAAAGTAACAGGTTTTACATCTTTTCAAAGTACTCGCCATGCTTATTGATATATTTTCTCATTCGTTTAAACCACTTTTCGAAACATATACAGTCAAATCTTCAGGAGTGATGTGATTAATTGCTTGCAAATACAAAGCCACTGCATCATCTACATTTTGAAAACGGCGTTTCCTGAGCTTGGCTTTTACACGGGGAAATATGAAAACATCACAGGGTGCTAAGTCTGGGCTGTAGAGTGGATGCCCAACAAGATAAACATTGTTTTCAGCAAGAAAATTAACCGTTAGATGGACTGAATGTGCGGGAGCATTATCATAATGCAGTTAAAGTTGAGCTCTTCTAGATGAAAATGGTCTTGTGTCAGCAATAACCTGTGGAAGGCATTCTGTGGTGTGTACCAACTTGATGTCACAGTACGTTTATTCTATACAGGAATAGTTGAAATGTGACCATGTTTCATTACCAAAAGTGGTTACCATCTTCTTCACAACACTTCTACTTTTTATGCACTTCGTTGGAGGAGGGTTCCCTTTGACAATCCATTGAAATGATTGCTATTTAGACTCTGGGTCATAATAATAAATCCAGGTCTCGTCACCAGTCACCAAGTTATTTACTTGTGCTGATTCATCCTTCTCATATCGAAAAGCATTTCTTCACACCATGCAACTCGCCGATTCTTTTCGTCTTGAGTTAAGAGATGAGGCACCCAACGAGTGCTAACCATACGCATTTTCAGTTTATAATGCAAAATGTTGCAAACATATCAATGTTCAGGTAAATATTCCACTGTGACACGAGCATCAACTGTCAAAATCCCTCGAATTGCTTCTACATTTTTTTCACTTGTGGTTTCCAAAGGACGGCCAGATCTTACAGAATCTTTAAGAGACACACGACCTTGACGGAAAGTAGAATACCAGTCAAACACAGTTGTACGAGAAGGAGCACTATGTGCGTAGGCTATTGAAAGACAATTTAAGCTCTCTGAAGCGGTCAGTCCACATTTATAATCATAAAATATCATTGCATGATAATGTTCACGCTACAATTCCATTTTTCAAACTGGATGATTTTAAGACTGCATGCAACTACTCGTATTTAAATTATGAATGTATATGATAAAATTATTGATTTCAGATTAAAAAAATATCAATTTTATAGAAACCAATTTTTCATTGAGTTTATTAGATATCAATTTTTTTATACTTCAGTCCAAGTCCGGAAACTTAAATTTAGTTGTTTTTTTTAGTCATGCAACTACTAACATATTCCTCAAACGATATTCGATTTAACCCTCTCCTACCCAGGGGGGGGGGGGTGAAATAAAAGACGTGGCACCATGAGGTTCAAGGACTTTTCATATTATTGTGTTCC
>JAUYWV010140901.1:0-10585 GCA_032274565.1 Nematoplana nigrocapitula | reverse complement strand
AAAATGGGAAACATGCACACACATACATTTTTAAATTGTGTATTTACAATATTTAAATTATATTGAAAAATTCTGGAGGAAAAGTCTGGAAAAATTCTGAGAAGTCTGGAATTTCATTCTGTGAAAAGCGTACGAACCCTGACTAGAGAGATGGAACATAGGGATCAGCGTCATCTCTATAGGAGAGCGTCTAATAAAAACGCAGTAGAGAGCGCCAGCTTTGGGTATCGCAACAGTGTGTTGTGTGTAAATTATTCCTTTCAGAACGACTATGATCAGATCCATTCGCCCTGTCGACGGGGCACCCCATCTCAAGATACCAGCGCAAACAATGCTCAACAGTCGGGAGAAGCGGAGGCCAGTTATATGACCGCCTCCAAGTCTTTCTACGGAGAAGAGAGCCGAATTGATTGTCCTTCCATTGTTCGTCACCCTTCTGCTCAAGCAACAGAGGAACAGGAGGGAGATGAAGAGCTCGCTGGAACTTGCATGACTGTAATGGATCGTTGGATGTAGGTTTGATGTAATTTGTAGAGTCATCATCCATATACGTATACATTTTAACGAACCATATAATATTATAGCAGCTTAAGAGCCTATACTACTCTTAGTAGTATGGACGTCTACTAAAGTAATATTCTGTTTTACCCAGCGGCAACTATAAAATCTTATTTCTGTCTATATGAACACTTTCGAGCCGATAAACACTCGCCTGGCACAGCTGTCTGTCAGGGACGAGGGAAATTTAATTCAGACCGAGCCGGGAATAGAACCTACTAGCTTCATTATGACAGCCAACTGCTCTACCAACTCTACTATATTAACTCGCTCCATTATTTATCTGACGGTCTGTGGGAAAGAAAGGTCACTTCCCAAACAAACATAAAATAAAAACACTTTTTTAGGTAGACAAGCGATTAATAAAAGTCCCTATGTTTCACCCTGAGGAGGTCCATTGAAATCACAGGGCACAATTCTGATTCATGAAGCGATGGGGTTAACCTGAATGAAAGTACTTTCAACAATACGGTGCTGCAATAAAGAATATTTTGGCTAAGGCGGATACAGTATTTACTTAATGAATGGAATATTATGATTATGGTTTCAAATATGTGAAACATCTAATGCCCTAATTCTGCCCATCCCATCAGATAACTCATCTTGGTTATGGTAACGTATGTTGCAGGCATAAAGAAGAACGCCCTTCCTCGAGATATCCCGAAGTGTTAGCCAGTGTGGGCGACTGTGGTCAGCGCTCCGTTGTGCATTGTACGAAAACTGTGCTCAGTGGAACTGATCGTGAATTGCCCGATACTTGCACGTCCTCGGTGCAGTCACGTGATACCGGCGGACTAGTTGAGCTCCAGATCACCGAGAAACCGCCGCATTGTGAGTACTTACTAATTTTAATTTTAGAGGAATTTTGAAGTTTTCTTCTTGGTGTAGTTTTAGTTTAAATTAGGGCAAAGTGATGTTTCTGCTTTATCATGCAGGTTAAACATTACTTTCAGTGGCTGAATTTTTTTACTATTTATTATAGCTAAAGAATCATTCTAAAAATATGAAAATCGATTGAATGATTTTTATAACAACATAGTAAAATAATTTCCGACGCTATATATCTAGCATTTACCATTATGTACTCTGGCGGCGAAAAAAGCCGGGAGAGTTCATCAGGGCTCTGGAGCAAGATGACAAGTTTCGCACGTTTAATGCCACAACACGGCGATGCACCAGCGATATCAATGGCTGCAAGACGTCATTAGTGGGTAGGGTCAGATTTAAGCAGAGTATCCGCGAGTGGGCCGCTGGCGCATTAGTGGAGCTGTAGTGACGCTGACGCAACGTCGATCCCAGAACCACGATATAAGTAGTTGCCCCAGAATAAATATACTACGACGTTGGCAATCCAGCTTCCTACGGCGGCGTAGAGCGACTATCGAAGGAAAGCGGAGTGGACAAGGTGAAGGAATGGTTGAAACGACAACGCTGATGCTAAGACCTGTTTAGTCGGGATGAATTCAACTATTGCTACTCCGCGGGTCAGATGTTCATTTTGACTGAGAGTGGTGTCAACGCATTCCATTGGCTACCCTATGTACAGTAGGTCACGTGCGATCTAGCAGTGCTGGCAATTCGTCCGGTCGCCGAGGCAAGGGAGGAGGACCAGTTCGTCAGGCCGGTGGAGGAGTGCAACTGAACAGAGCCACCTATCGTCAGTTGGCTGCTGTGCCCGGCCCCAGTCAACAGCAGCAGTTTGCCGGCCTGGAGACGAGAAGCGATTGCGTTTATGCTGCGAATCCCCACCTGAACCGGAGTAGGCATAGCAGGTCAGTTGGGAGAGACTTTGATATATCTGCATGGATATTGATTTCCAACCACTGGAATCTATCTAATAATCGGACTTTTTCAATTTGATTTGAGCTTTAGGCAACGTCAAAAGACACTTTTAAGGGGAGTGAGTCACTTCAGTGGGCTGCGAAAGCGGCTTGGTCCGGCCCAACTTGAGTGGCGCTGCCGTTTTCGCTTGAGCTAGCTAGATCAGAACACTGAAGTAAACGGCAACTGCGACCAGCCACTTCTCCCGCGGGCCAGGTCAAGGTTGTTCGGGCTCATTCCTAAAGTCGTCCGATGTCACCTTCACGTGGTGAGAGTTGTCTGCCCTAAGCTGGTACGTCGTGAAGAGATTACGCCAGTAAGGACAGCGGCCGACACGTCTCTATGTGTAAATAGGTTGCACGGAACGGGAACCTGGTAGGGCATAGTATCGACGTTACAGGTGCCCTTGGGCGACAATCTGCCGCGACGCGTTTTGCGTCCCCGCGAACCTAATCTCGATGAGTCATACAAGCTAGTATGGTACGTCTCCCAGAAGGGAAAGTTTGCTGACCTGACGGCTATCCTTTATGACCATTTGATGCCTGGATGGTGCAAAGGAACCAACAGACCAGCCATGTAAACAAGTCTACTTAATAAATTAGTGACAGCAGTCACTCGCTAACTAATAATTTAAAATGATTAGAGCCGTTGGAGCTAATTTAGATAACGCTTCGCTCGCGAACTGATCCAAATAGTGCTGAGTATTCTGAGCACTTATCTAGTCGAATGTCAGCTACTTTCCTAAGTGAAAATGACATATTTGCAAATTGTTTATTTGTAAATAGCCGCATTATTATTCTTAATTATTAAATATGGGAGCTTAGGCATTATACTCACCAACCGTATACTGAGCGTTTACGGAAAGTCGTAACCGTCACCGGTTACATTTACGATTCCAAAAATGTTTAAAACGTCAGAATCGCATCGACAACCATACATTTTTGCCAAAAATATAAATGAACGTAAAAATACAGACAATAAAGGTCCGCACTTGAAAAATAATATTACAACACTCTTTTTTAAATAAGCTAACATTTCACCAGTGTATCGATCCAAAGTCATACGGTTGGTGCGTATAATGCATTGGCTCAAAAATATGTAGTTTTCCGGGTGGGTTTGTCAAATTTATATTGTTTATTAAATGATTCAATAATAACGAATAAGAAACTATTTCTCACAACTCATAAAATTTACGAAAAGCTCAAGAAAATTGAAAATACGGTTTTATTATTGTATTTCCTTTCAATAGTGACCTCCCAATGAAAGAGTGAAAAGGGGGTAGGAGAGAAGAAAGAAACCGTTTAAGGTCCCAGAGAATGCAGCACTTTGCCTGCCGGAGCAGGAAACACACGCCACGAGAAGGCGGCTGCGTGGGGGGCTGTTTTAGATTCCTTGTTTCAGATGCCGTCTAACAGCCAATCGCATGCTACGGGACCCCTGTCTTTGTCCATCTATTTTAGCAGTGAGGAGGAATTTCGAGTGAAGCCGGCCAGCCACAGAACCGGGCTCGAACCCGGCTGCGTCAATATCACCGATTTGACCGGACAGTCTGACCTCATTCGAGCCTCTAGTCGAGCCGGTTACGTGTCCCTGGAGACTCCATCCGAAACGGGCGCTAGCCAACGCAGTCGTCGGCAACAACAACACCGCCCCCATCATTATCAGCAGTTGAGCTGTGGTGACGAGATGGCCAACTTGGTCCAACAAAGTCCCAATGACATATTTGAGTTATGTCGCGAGACATTTAGTGCCGCCGATGATGGCAGCACATTTCAGGTGAGCAGTGTTGCTGTAATATTGAAAGTGTATAGCATCCAGTATTGCCGTGTCGTGTCAACTGTGAACTTTGGTAGTTGCGCTTTTAATTTTTCTTGTCTTGATCGAAATTGTCGGTACTGTATTGAAAACCTTTTGTGATATATTAACCGTATTTAGTTTCGTTTAAAATAAAAGAACTTTGTCAGACACCATTGCATTTTCAATGGTGAGCCCGACGTCCTATCAGCGATAGCTAGATTTTCTCACCTCGTTGTCCTTCTCAGTGACTTCCTGTTTACTTCTTGTTTAAGGCAATGGCTGTGAGACACGTTTCTATGAAGCTCCCAGTATTTTACAATGAGGGTCCAGTACTATATGGTTCGAAACCCTCGAATTAAGATCGCGAATATCACTAATGGTTGAACCATGTGCTCTGCACTCAAGATCTGCTAAAGAGACGTCAGTCGACGCTCCAGTTTCGAGGCTTTTCAAATCCTACTTTAAGACTTTTCACTGGAAATATTTTTAGCAGCACTTACTAGAATTTGACAAATCGAAGATAGATAGTGAGGCAGATGTCAACGAAGATCTTGTTTGTCATAAACTGTTCACAGCCCCTAATGATGTCAGAGTAATCGTCGATTCTTCAAAGGTTATCTCTTACTGAGCAGGCATGAATAGCAGACGTTGCTCTGACTTCGAAAATTAACCACCCAACAGCGCGGTGGATTCAGAAATAAGGTGACCGTTACACACAGTGGAAGCCTTAAAAGTTTTTATTCCGAAGATATTTCTGGAAAATTGTTTCAGGCCCGTGGCAAACCATAGATGTGTCCATATCTATCTGGCAAACAGCCTTATGCAATATTAACTTTTGGCCTGCGATGTTCTTTTTACATTTTTGGCTGTAGCAACACTGGACTGTAAGCCATGTTATCACTGATATAATGATTTAAACTCCAGTTAAAGAGAGAAACGTCAGGCCACATGCGACCTGAAAATCTCCGGTTTTGCGGAATACTGAATTAGAATCCATGGTGAATTAAAGTTAATCATGAATTTTCACTTAGAGTTCATACTCGGTGTGAACTACTGTATTATTCAGTCTGATGGCGATATAGTGAAAGTGGGACGCTTGATCGAGACCTACGAGGACAAAGAGAGACGCGCCCGTGCAGTCCACACAGTGGAACGCTCCAGATTGCATCGTTCGCTTTCCTCCTTCACTGGTGCCCCGCCGCCCAATATGACCACCAGCAGAGAGAATGGCTTGTCCCACTTCCCACAGATGCTGACCGCCGAGATCACTCCGCCCAATATCCACTCGATGCAGAACAGTGAGTGCTCGTTGGGAGGCAAGTGTCAGTCGACACCGCTCAATACTTGTCCGAATAAGTGAGTTTCTTCCACGTATTCTGGACTTCATACTTTTTCATCGAATGAATCAACGCCTAGACTGGCGTGTTTAGAACACGTAGCATTATGATCATGGATCAGAAGACTAGACTTTCAACAAAGGAAGTTGGCAGCAAAGTTATTAGAGCGTTCGAGTACTGGTACTATAGAAGAATCCTAAATATCAGCTGGACAGAAATGATAACAAACAGAAGGGTATTACACATGTTGGGAATGCAGGAAATTCTAGTAATAGCCTAAAAGAAAGAAAATTACGATTTGTAGGTCATGTACTGAAAGATTCCAGCGGGAGTTTGCTCAACCTGGTTATGGAAGGTACTATCGATGGAGAGAGAGATCGGGGAAGTCAGAGAAGAGTCTGGGGGACTACTTGAAATAATGGAGAAATAAAGAGAAACGAAAAGGACAGCCGAGAAGAGAGACACGATTGATTGTTATATTATAATGTTAAATATTCAATAAAGACAAAAGAAATTTCCTTATTGTTTTCGGGTTGAGTTAACTTTTATTGTATAACACTATTTTATTACCTTCAGAGTCCTTGTGTGATTTATTATATTTTAGATAATGTCATTTAAATGTTTTATCGTGTATGCGATATGGTAGTTGATATCTCGTCTGATTGTGCAGGGAAACTCTGAAGAATTATCTACACGAATTGCCACGAAACCTCCAGGAAATGGCTTGCCCGGATAATAACAGCATAGATGCAGGTCAGTAGTCAATTATCCCTTCGCTTAGTGCTGTTGTTGCTCTTGCTCAAGACACCATCGGACTTATTGGGCATACATACATGTAGTGTCTCAGAAAGGGATACTAAACCGTTTAATATCACGCAGATGAGGCTGTGTGGTCAACATCGATCATGTAACAGAATCAGAAGGGGCCACCAGCTCAAGTGATACACCCTACACTTTCTACAGCATTATGGGCCTCGCTATGGTGTCGTAATTTAGTATTTATTCTACCCTGACATTCTTCCCTTCTCATTTAGCTAGCGACGACGAATCTATGGACAGTCATTGGGTAACGGCGATTGTCACACTGGATCCCGAACAGAATGTCGCCCATAGTCACCGAACCGCAGAGGTTCATTACAAAGTTTCCCCCAAGAAACATCAGAAATCTGGCACAACCCGTGATCACATCGGGGAAAAGACTGGTGGTTTCAGTAAGTTTGTCGTTATGCTATAGTCTGTCATCTGGTCTCTTGTTTGTCTCTTTAAGGCCATGCCTTTGTTCCTTCCATGTACACTCTCTTACATCTTCATTTGCTCCGACTTAGTATATTTATTGGGGTGTCGTGCTTAAAACTGGTGATCAAGCGATGCTGAAAATAGTCTCTGGAGTCACACAACAAATAATAAAAGACAAGAAATAAAAGGCTTACACCGTTCGGATGCTATGTTTATCGTAAAGTCTGTGTCTTGTTTCCCCGGGGAATATCTTAATACGTTCTGGACCTAATGCTGTTGTTATCCTATATATCTCTGAAGTAAGTACTCTTCTACAATCTGTTGTCTCTCTTCCACGTATAGACGAACTCAAACGAGACATTTTGAAAGGCGAAAAGGGACAACCGGAACCTCCAGACATTCCGAGATTGATTAAACAAACTGACGCGATTAAAGGTACCTCTGAATGTCTTTTAATTTTCTTCTCCTAATGAGTTTCGTTTGATTAAGTTTAAATGAAAGAGAACTTTTATCCATGTTATATATATTTGCTGTATTGTAGAAAGGTCCATGCAATTTGGGAGAATAGTCTCATTATCGTAATGCAAGATTCAAAATCATGTGGATCTTTTTCATTATGATACCATAAATCTATGAAATTGCAGCAATAACGTTAGAGTATAATTTTCAGAAACTTTTAACACATCTGTTTTTATGCATATCATTAGTCCTATATTTTTGAAATTTTGATAATGTAATATATTTATTTATAATTTTGTTAAGGAGAATGACTTGAAAAACAAGATAAAAACAAACACGATGATATTCATTTAAGTGAACCGTTTTCGATTATCACACATAACCTTCTTCGGCAAATTAAAAGTGAAAGTAATCCAATGTTACAGGAATTCATAAATACGTGGAAATTAAAACACAAATTACATACAGAGACTCACTAGAAAATCTAAAAATACTTAAGGAAAAAAGAAGAACTTTGATTAGCCAACTGAGCATTTAATTTAGGTTGGCTTCTTTTAATGTACAAGGCTTCAGAAATACGAAGATCAAAATCACTCTTACACTTGTTAAAAATTTATAGCTATTGATACCGTAAGAATTAGAACACTGAAGGCAAGTTAACAGGTGGTCCCTAATGTCAGAATTTTGGAATTTATGCTCCTTTATCCTCTTGTCAATGTGGCGTTTTGTCTTGCCAATGTAAGATAGGTCAGGATCAACTTGACTTCAAGGATTTGGGTTTTTTATACTTAACAGAGAAATACCTCTGAATTTTAAAACTATGAAAGACAACATTAACAGGTTTGGAAAAGTGACATTTACATAAATTACGAAAAGTCCTTTTAAAAATTAAAGAAGGTTTTCCGATATAATAAGGAATTGAAATTGTTAAATAGTTAACATTTTCGGGCGTCTAGGAATAGAATTGCCCAACTTGGCATCAAGAAAGGACTTAACACACCTGTTGAGAAAATAAAGAGGATAGCCATTCAAGCCAAAAAATACTTCTAAGATTATAAATCTCTGCATGGAAAAGTTTTCAAGTTGAACAAATTACAAAAGATCTATGTAAAAACAAAATATAAGACCTTTTTTTCCAACTGATAGGACACATAACGTTGAAAGATAAAATCAAATTAGTAAAAGTTGTCTTTCTAAAAAATGGTTATCAGAAATATTGATAAAAGTATCTAAAAAAGCTAAACTGGTACCATGCCAACCTAAATTAAATGCTCAATTGGCCAAATCAAGGTTCTTCTTTTTTCCTTAAGTATTTTTAGATTTTCTACTGAGTCCCTGTATTCTGTGTTTTTATTTCCACGTATTTATTAATTGCCGTAACATTGGATTACTTTCAAATTTTAATTTGCCGAGGAAGATTGTGTGATAATCGAAAACCTTCCAATTACATGAATCTCATAGTGTTTTGTGCAGTTTTGGTACTTTTAATTATCGAGAAATATATATGTACTGTAATTGGTGCTTTCTATACTTTTAAGGTAATCGATAGTCCGTTCAATGTAAAAAGGTTGTCAAAATGTACAATAATTAAGAAATAGGATAAAAAACTGAAAGCACGTTCGTGCTATGCCTTTGTAGCAATACCTGTAAAACATTTCGCAGAACTCACGCGTATATCACCAAACGTTGTCACCGCATCATATTGTACATGGAATAACAACTGTTCCTTTAATATCTTCCCGGATGATTACGACCGCATAGTAGCATTGTCCACCCCAAAATATTTCACTGCTCCGAAAATGTTCTTACTCATCCTCTGTAGCGCCTGATTCCTCAAAGACTCGTTTTCAGTGAAAAGTATACATCGTTGAGTTATGTTCTACTGCCGGGAGGCAATCAACTTTCTGCGTACATATACACCTCCATTTCACTTAGCTATATTACCCTACAACTAACTACTCCTCATCAGTGTCTAACTGTTCTATATGCCATGTGTTTTGATCTACACGTATATCTGCACAACTGCACCTATGCGTTATAAACGTTTATCATTATATTAATGACAAATAATAACAATTCTTATATTATTCAAATGACCGACAAACATTTGATACTGCCGATCGATTACTTATTATTGGATAAGCAGCTACGGCGTATACAGAATGCGCTTTCACTCTCATTTCTGCTGTCTGTAGTCAAACAGGAGAGAGTACGTACCAATTAGGTACTGTTTTCTGGGAGCAGCACCGGATGTTTTTTGAAGTGGCAGAGAATAGCAAAGTACTCCGCAAGTTTGGTTTCTCCCAATCGAACCCATACTGAACACCAGCAGGAAGAGTTTCGCTGCAGGCTTTCAAGTTCAAAGAATGGTGACCATAGTTACTATATATTATAATTGGGGGTGACACCATCATCGTCCAGTGCTATACTGTATATAGGGCGCAAACACCCGTCAGGCGGCAGTTTAAACAAAAATTCATGTGCGATCTTAGTGAAAATCCTAACCAATCTGCTCCAAAGGACCTGTCAAACACATTTTCTCACAATTTAGCTCGTGTTAAAAGGGAAATGAACGCTGAAATTCGCTACTTCACCATTTTCAAAGACCCTCTGAAACACGTAATTCCCGAGATCCATTCGCACTTGCCCAGTTCCGACGACATACGTTTGGAGGAAAATTTCTGGTATCGTCTTGAAAGGCGCAGGTATCCTCACCGATTTGCTGCTTCTGATGCATCATCGCCGAAAACTGGTAAATCCAATTAACCTATGCAATGCATATTTACAATGATTATAATTATTTAGTCCCGTGGCTCTTGGTGAGCTGTGGTAACCTTCATGATCTCACGCTATTTCTTATACGGCCCTCAGCTGTTCTTGATGCTGCCGCTGCAGTCCTTCGCCAGTCTACTTCTTGATGTTTTTGATCCACGGTTCTTCTTGGTACCTTCTACCAAACCTTGGATTATCTCCTTGTTGAAGCCTCCTTGATGTATCACGTGTCAGAAGACTCGTTGTCATTTGCTTTCGCAAGTGGAGATGGACTCCAATGGGGTCAAGCATCCACCGATTGGTTCTTCATTCCGTCCAAGACACTTGCAACACTCTACGGTACGCCCACATTTCGAAAGCATCGACTCTATGTTCAACATCTTTAGTCTCAGACCTGTATAGAACTATTGAAAAACTGCTGCATGAAGAAGGCGAATCTTAAGCCATACTCTTCGAATTGGTCACCATTCTTTGTGTTACAATAAAATCCGAAAATTCAAACAGTTAAGTACATAGCTATTTTCATGCGGGTGGAAAAGTAGACTTTTACTCCCGCAGTTTAGTTGGACAGCCCGAACGAAGTGAGGGATGGGCAAAAACTGAGG
>JAUYWV010140890.1:0-10585 GCA_032274565.1 Nematoplana nigrocapitula | reverse complement strand
CTAGGAGCGTGCTCTATACTGCGAAAGTTCACGAAACGACATTACTTGTACACGTATAGCTATCTGGCTAAAAATACACTTTATAGAGTGAAAAACAGCGACATAGGCACACCAGTTGACTTTCTACACAAATACGCATATATAGAAACTACAAATTGAACATTTTCACACCATATTATATGCCAAGAAAGTGCAAAGTGCTGTCTAAACAATAACAGTTGCGGAATTTATATACCATTCCAAAAATTGCATTGAGAAGCGTTTCAGCTTCAATAGTTTTGCATTGCACATGACATATTTTTTACAATGAATTCTCTTGAAATAAATTTAAAATTTACACGCGCAAAGTCATTGTAGAATATATTCACACATTTCCGTGTTCACTGTAAGAGGAAAACATTATCTAAAAGATAGCAGTTGCGGAATTTTTATTGGTCACTGTTTTTAAATGGGATGCTCCTCCATTTTATTGATTTTCTCATTGCTTTACATTACGCGGGTCATTTGTAATCATAATTATCTGATAAAATATATATTTTTTAAAATAAAAAGTAGCCATTTATTCGACTCGTCTGTGTCTGCGTGTTTGTGCAAATTCACAGAAAATTCGGCCAAGAAGTTTCGGAAGAGTATCGAAACGAACATCCATAGAGCAAACAAATAACGACATGCAATCAACACATCCTCTTCTTTCAAATGATGAAACGCTAACGAAGAAAACTAAGGGTCGATTTATCGTAGTATAAAATGTTTGAGCTCTCTTGACTTCCTCAATCTTTGGTCATTGGTATTTTCTTTGCACTTTATGTCTTCCGCCCTCTGATTATTCATCGCTCGTTTTCACGAATCGGCTGTTCTGTTTGACAAATATTTATTTTATTGAATATAAACGAAAAGAACGATAAAATTTCATTTATTTAGGCCTGCAAGTTGAACATAAAAAAGTTTTTCCGCAATTAAAATTTGTTTTGTTCTAGTTACAACATGCACAAAGGTTGGTTCCGGTAACTTCATAAATCCAGCCATTATTTTTTCTTTGTTCTTTTTATATAGGGATTTAATTTTGTTAATTTTCCGCAAAGATTTGCACGCACAAAACCGCGTAAGTGGGACGCGAAGCTCGGTAATTGATTGAAACTGAAAACAATTAGTATTTTTGAACTCTACTTTTTCTATGAATTATGTTTTGTAGAACTAATGAACAACTAACTTCCTCTTTGGCATAACAAAAATGGGAGTGTTGCATTGTTAAATAATTGTGCAAGTGTTGAAAACGGGCATTGTTGGCTTCCCAATCCAGAAGAGAATAAGAATATGCCTCGCGTACACTTGAAACAAGTTTTGTGGAGAATGCCATTCGTCCATTAGGGCTTTAAGCAGCGGAGAGAATACATCTATAAGGAAAGACAATTAACACAACTTTGATAAGACATTTATTTATATAGAAGTTGTGTCTGTAATTAACTTTTATCCAGAAACCGCAGATAGCATTGTGGTGCTTCAATAACTTTAATCGCTCTATATACTGTACTGTATACGCGTATAGCAGTATCCACCAATAGGCGATTTGATGTCTTCAGGTAAGAATTAAAATGTGTCAACACAGGCAAATTCAACGAAGAACACTCAGTAGACCACTTTGGCTTTCCGGGATGTATATGGACTGTTAAAAGCAAGTTTGAGAAATATTTTCAGAAATTGCCGGGTTGTATTGAAATACAATTCCAAAAGTTCTATAAAAAAATTCATATATTCTACTTCACTAATCTAGTTGTACTAGAAATATATTCAAGGAAGTGGAAAGAAGGAGAATATCTATCAATCGAGTGTTCTGCTTTGTCAAGCAGTTTCACGTTTTATGGCATCCATTTTTTCCACTCCGTTCAATTTTCTGCTTTTTGTTTTAGATACTTATATGAATCTGTAATTAATGCCTTTTCTTGGTCTTCCTCGTCCACGTTTTCCACGAAATCGTCCTTCGATGATTGTTGTCATTAAGTTATCTTTTCTTAAGATATGACCTATCCAATTCTTCTTCCATTTCAATATAGTCTGAAGTAAATTACGTCTTTCTTTCATCTCTTCTAATACTTCTTCGTTGGTTTACCGATCCTGCCATGATATTTTCTGCATTCCTCTCTATATCCACATTTCGAATGCTTCTATCTTCATTTTATCACTTTCTTGTAGTGTCCATGTTTCTGATCCATAGAGGGCTACATTTCATATTATTGATTTGACAACTTTATATAACAGATGGTACAGAATGAGGCTCACAATAGCCAATTTGAATCTAGTATCTGTAGCATGTTTTTTTGTTCTGATTGCAATTTGTTATATGTTGACCGATGGTATAGCAAGCAGCACCTTGACACATGATTGTGTCTCGTCGGCAAGTTTACAGTACATTTACACCCCGGACAACGCCCAGTACATCAGCTATTATGATTAAAAATCGACATTTAGAATGCCACACATGTTTTGTACTGTTGTTGATAGCTTGCAAAAGTTCAGATTTAATTTGTAACCGCACCAATGCATTCAACCTTGCCTAAATGAAAATTCCCAACTGCATCTGATTAGACAGTTAGGAGAAAATATGTTCGTTTACTGTCTCTACTTTGATAAAATTTAGTTCGATGCAGAAGATTTTTAGAATTTCATTTTTCATTCCCCCCCCTTTCTCTTTTTCTCTCGCTGCCTTTCTAAAATCGCAAAAAGGAAATGGATAGTGTACAGAGGAAACGGGGATCGGAAAGCCAGTGACAAGCTTTGTTCTTTATTGTAGAAGGTCAAAGAGGGCCGCTATAGAGAGAGAAAGCAAAGAGCACACGACGGAGGACCGATGTGATGCCCAAACTAATTAAGAAATCAAAAGCCGATTAGCAGATTAGCATCTCTGAGATTTCGCAAGGCACCTTCCATTAGCGAATTAGTGCCCAATCGTGGTCGTGTTCCATCAGCTCGGATGCCGTGCCCTGTTGTCTCCTCGAGACGACACGACATTTGCGCTGCTCCTGTGAAACCTGTGATCTTATACAGTATATACTGTATATATCATCGATCCCTTTTGCTTTAGGCCTTTCGCTTCTCCCCAAATCGATCAACTTTTACTTTACCAAAAAGCTTCTGCTTTTAATGTGTTTCAAAATATTGTAGCTTAATTTTCTGTACGATGTTTACCATAATTTGCGGTTTTTTGTTCTATTTGCTCAATGTGATATTCGTTTGCTTTCTTATTTTTCCATGTAATGTTCACCATACGTCGCCAAATGCCTCTGTCAGCGTCCAGCTCTCACATCCATATAAAGCGATGTTGAAAACCAAAGAGTTCAACAGGCATAGTTTTATTCCAATAAATTGGAAGGGTTTTACATTCTCGATGATATCATTTATTGCCTCCGTTCCTAGATCTTGGTCTTCTCCTACAACCATTATCTTGATCATACCAACATTCAAGAAGAGATCGGCATTTTTTGCTATGCAGTAAATGCTACTTTCACCTGGTTATTTGTTTTCCTTTATACCATTCTGGTTGGCATTCATTAAGGCAGTATCATCAGCATATCTCAAATTAGACAATGTTTTACCTTCTATGTTCGCGTCTTCTTCAAAGTCAACTAAGACTATTCGCATCACTCGTTCTGCATAGATATTAAAAAGATGCGGACTGGCAATGCATCCTTGACTCACGCCCTGAGAAATACCGAACCACTGCCGGAGTCTTTGCATGATGTTCTTTCTGACTTATTTGAATACAAATTACGTAGCAGAACTGCGCTATGATTGTGGAAACCCATTTATTCCATTGTATACCACAGCCACTCAGCCTTGACTATTCAAGGATGCCAAATTAAGTACCCTCGGTATGAAAGGTCTTTTCGCATTCGTATGTGTATATATATTGCGGATATCTCAGCCATTTCTCCATCGATTCATGCAAATTAAACTTTAAAATCAGAGCATAGACTTCGAAAGATGACATATCGATTTTAAAACATTTGAATTTTTAATAGACTAATAATAAGATTAGTTAACAACATTTTGCAAAAATGGTAAGGCGAAAGGAACTTTCGGAAGAAGAACGTATAAAAATTGCATTGAGGTATAGAACGATTAAGGATGTAGTTTCGAATGTAAGAGTGAATGATCTAGCTCCTGAATTCATCGTATCTATGAGGACTGTGGAAATTACTCTGAGGAGGGTCTGAAACTGAACTTAGAGTGCGAAGTAAACCCAGGCGTGGAAGGTCAAGTTTATTAAAGCGGGACAACTGCGGACGAATGGAAACTTTAATTCGCGGTAATAGAAAAATCTCTTCGAGAAAAATTAGGACAGCAACTAAATATAGGTTCACTCTACCGCGAATATTATCCCAAAGAAAATGGGATTTATAGCAGAATATGAACAAGCGGTTTCAATATGCTCGTGATAATGCAAATAAGCGATTGCCAAACCGCGGATTTTATCGACGAAAAATGGTGGGACACCTTCAGCGATAAACTCTACACTTGTAAAAGAAAGGATTAGCCACCCAGCTTCCAGCACCAGCCACCCAGCTTCCAGCACCCGCCACCCAGCTTCCAGCACCCGCCATCTCGGCGTTTTCCACCGCGTATGAATTTTTGGCAACTGGAAACAAAACAGCAACATCAGAAAAAGTTGGGTTAAGGGAGTGTGCGGAAGCGCGGCGGTACAAAAAGAATTCCATATATCACAATGTTGGTGAACCCTACCGGGTAGGACCTTTCGGTTGATGGTCAATTTTTTTGTCGCCAGTTGGATGGTACAATCTGCTCTGCTATTGAAAATCTGGAAATTTTGCACATTTGAGCTACAAGTCTGACAATGCAACTCCCCATAAATTAGGGACAGGTGGAGAAACAATATGGAAAGTGATGGGACGACATCCTGGAATTACTATGGTTAACTAGTCACCACAAATCAACCCTAACCATAATCATAGAAAGGATACAAAAATAAGCATATAGCAGTTAAATACGGAAGGCGACAAAATATACAATCTTGGGAAGTTTAAAACGCAACCTATGGAAAAGAATTTTTCTGAAAAGACTCCACACCACCGGATTGCAGAGTTAACTCGATATACCTAATCCTCATACATTTACTGCCCGTTCGTTTCGCAAAACGTGTGCTACTTTGTTTGCGAATCCTGGTTGTACTAGTATTGATCTGAAAAGTGATCCCGAATTGGAAAAGTGATGGTGTCATTATGATGAGGTACATCAATTAAAGTTCTGTTCAGAAATTGAAGATGGCTAACCGACTCGGTGAACAAGTTTCAATTTCCAAATGTGAAATGCAATCACTGAAAAGGAAGAATCAAAGATTTTGAATATTAATAATTCCAGAAATCTAGTAATCCACAATATTAACTTGTGAAATATGATGCAAATTCAAGATTGTTAGTTTTGTGTTTATATGACTTTCTCGCTTTTCTTATCTAGGGGGGAAAAGCTTACTTCTTTTTCTCTCGTAAAGAGCATTCAAATTCTTCCTTTTCCTCCCGCATCAAATGAAATTACGTTTATTCTACAGTACATTATTGCACTCAAATGATGACCACAGCCGCTCCTCATTCAACTGGCACTATCTATGTTAAATAACAACAACCACAGCCGCTCCTCATTCAACTGGCACTATCTATGTTGAATAACAACATCCACAGCCGCTCCTCATTCAACTGGCACTAACTATGTTGAATAACAACAACTACAGCCGCTCCTCATTCAATTGGCACTATCTATGTTGAATAACAACAATTACAGCCGCTCCTCATTCAACTGGCACTATATATGTTGAATAACAACAACCACAGCCGCTCCTCATTCAACTGGCACTATCTATGTTGAATAACAACAATTACAGCCGCTTGTGTTGCACGGTGCAAAGGTTTTTTTAAACAAAAATCATCAACTAACGCTTTTTCGCGATCATGTCTCTTGGACCTCTTTCCGTACAGAATCCTGCTAGGAATTTCGGGATTTCACTACCAAGATATTGTTGCACTCTTTAAGTACAGAAGTACAGTATCTTGTTTGCATTGGAGATGAGGACTATTGTTCGGTTGTTAACGTATTTTCTGATATACCATTTCTTCGGAAGTAGTGAGAACAGATATCGTCCATTCATCTGACCATTTCTTTGTAACCCAGTTCCTGTAACACAGTTTGTGGAACGGTTTGCTTGTCGTCCCTCCGGTTGTTTTTATCAGTTCAACGAGAATCCTGTCAATACCATGAGATTTATCGTTTTTTGCTTTCATTTTCAATCGAGCTTTGATCCCTTCTTGCTCGGTTAAAACTGTTCTATCTGCCGCATATGCTAAGCGCTACACTGTACATCGTTTTCACTGTAAGCTTTCCAACAACGTCAAAGAGATATTTGGATTTATTCTTCGATGCTGTTCTATTCTAGCTTGTTACATTGGCTGTTATAAAAAGTGTCTTTATGGGCTCTGCTCTGTTTGTTTATTTATTTATTAATGTTTTAAATAGTCTGTTTTTGCTTGTTTGCCAAAAGCTTTAGCTGGTCATCACTACTCCACTAACTCCACTGTTTTCTTTTGATATCCAATGAGATCTATTAGTTTTTTTTCGTTTTTGTAGTGTAGCCTTTGCTGTTTCGGTTATGACAGGTTTCATTTTATTCCATAATGGATTTTCTAGCGCTAGCAATCTCTGTTGATGAACGTTGTATTTGCCCCATTTTACGCTACAATATCACTTAACAATATTAATGTTTACCAACGTTCAACTTACAAGTAGTACTTGGTTTAACCCTATCCATACAGGGCTATTGAACGCAGTCAGATACCGGGGGGGGGGGGGTGATTCCCCCCTATTGAAATCTACTTTAGGATTGTACTATAGTGATGGAAATTGGCACCTAATTAAATCAAAATGATCTACGGATGCCTTTGCATATAAATTTTTGTTTTATAAAAAAATAAAAAGTTACAGCTAATTTAATTTTAAAAGTACATCGTGTGTATTATAAAATTCACTAATATCCACCCCTCAAGGAAACATTTTGTTGTTTTCACTTATAATATATGGATTGTGTGGGTACACCCCATATGGGTCTCATGTCGGGGAAAGCATGTGGGTGTACCCGTAAGTTGGTTTTGCCGAAATGGGCGGCGCCCACGTGTTTTTTTAATTATTGTGAGTTTTGTGAAAATCAAGTGCTACAAATCAGTGTTTAAACGTTGCTGAACGTTACATTGTTACGCAAAAAGACTGTATATGTAACGATTTTGCAACGTTGAGAAACGTTACATTTTTGTAGGGATGCCTGGAAGCAGTTATTTATTTTCACTTTGAAACTGTCTATGATGCCTTTCCAAGTCATACCCAGCTGTTGTCTGCTATTTATCATTACTTTCTGGTTCAGCCTTATGGTAGGCACAAGCGGTTCTTGATCGCTATACCAACATCATCAGCTCCGGAGTATGATTTTGCAGCATAGCTACTAGTCTGTGCCTGGTAGGGGTCGTTGAGAGAGCTGAAAAGCTCTTTTTGTCCTGATTCTTGGACGACAAGTTGTTGATTGCCAGCTAGGCGATTGCGTCTTTAACCCACACAATTTTCTATCTTTTTCATATTCCTCTTTGTCGCGTCACTAAAATTCCTGGTGACAAACATTTAACACCCACTTTTACTATATGCAAGCAAACGAAATAAATGAAATCAGTCATAATGTACAACTGGTTTTATTTCTACCGAAAGAGGACATGTTATTTGTTAACTAAATTTGTCCTTCATTTAACAAATGAGCAATGGGCAGGATCGGATGGTATTACACTATACAGCAGCCATAGCGTCCTTCTCCCCGCGTTGCTTGAGCCGTGTAAGGTGAGCTCAAGTGGTCTCATTCTTGTTACCCTTTCCAGCCAACCCACAATTTTAGGGCCTCTGGTAGCCTCTTGCGCGCTTTCCCCCAATGCGACCCATCGGGACGAGTTCCTCCAGCTAATTCCTTCCTCAGCACAAGGCCCACGAATCGACTCTGATTGGTAATTAACATCTTCATCAGCTCTCGGTGCGTTCCAGCACGGCGTGGCACCTTTTCCTTGGAAACCCTGTCCACCCACAGTTTATTCAGCATGCTGCATCTTCACCAAGGTTGTCTTAGCGATACCAATTCGCCGTTTAATATTCTCGTACGATTTCGCATCGCGTCTATCGTTACTACGTTTTTGCAATTTGGTCTAGTTGTCTTTTTCGAGAACAGCATGACAAAGGAGATTTTCCTCTCTGATCTCAAACACCCTTTCTTTTCGCTTTCCTCCACGACCGGCACCAATTAGGGTTGTAGCTTCTGCTCGTCATCCGCCACCATTACTGTGGGTTGTTCAGTAGACCACATTTGATCTTATAATTTATAAAATATAAAAATTGTCTGTAACACTTGCTTTTTGTCATTTATTTGGTCTTATACAGATTATGAAAAACAAAAACTAATAACAATCAGAGCGGAGGAAGCTTAGGAATCATCCAATCTTCATTCTCAAACTAAAAGAAATAGAAAAACTGACTCACACGTAGAGAGAGAGGGAGAAAACTAAATAGAGGTTGGTATTCTAATCCAGTGAAAAGAAAGTGTACATAGAAAACGTGAATGTAAAAATGATGTTATTCTACACTTTCATTTTGCAGACAATATAGAAAGTGAACACGGCATTGATGACGTTTATAGCGCAATGCTACTGTAGCATTGCTACATCCATTATCCCTCTTCTGCAAGATCACAGAGTGCATCGTCGTGGCGGGTTGTCCAACATCAACCTCACGTGAATATTATTCGTCGATTTTGCAATTGTTATTTTTCCTTTTTTCGTACTTCTACGACCAGACAGAGTATATTAATTTCAACGCAAGACATAACGGAAGACTGAAATTAAACAAAATGTAGCTCAGTCCAGATCAACAGCGACTTTCTTCTTTTTCTTCGGGATTTTTCCATCCACAATTTCGACGTCTGCTGAAGTTGTAGAGATTTGGCTACGACCTTCATGTGTTCCTCTGACGGGGAAATATATTCACTGAGAGCCTTATCGGAACTGTGGCCAAAGTGTATCATTATCATTGATATTGAGACGAAACTATTGAACATTCGAGAAATACCGGTTCTCCTCAAAGAATGCAAAGTATATTTACCTTCATAACCATTGGCGTGAAAATGACACGGAAGAGTTAGAAGGTATTCCATCAAAAGTTTACTAGCATGATAGTGCATTCGAGCTTCAGATGAAAAGTATTAATAGTTCACTTCTCCAGTGAGTTCGTCTGGACTACTTTCTGTACAGTTTCTCTACGACCCACAGGTAAAAAGAAGGTTTTTCGTACGGAAAAATTCGTTTTAGCAGTGTTGGCGCTGTTCTGCTTTACGGTCAAGTACCCGATCTCCTCATCGCTGGTACACGCAAACCGTTCTTCTTCTCCATCTTGATCGGCATCCACTTCTAAATCATCAGCAATAGTCTCTATAGAAGATCATTTGAATTGTCTTTATACATTCTGAATTGATACTTGACGCAATGAACAACAGCTTTTTGCGTTGTGTGATTCAAAATGAATTTCATCCGGACATTGAGAAAATCGGTGAAAGCACATCTCCATCCTTAATTTGGCTATGAAACTATAGTTCACGCCCTTGCCGAGAGGAAGTCAATAGATTAGGTCTCCTTTGTTTAAATTAGCACAATGAAAAAATAAATGACATGAATTAAAGTCATGCAAGTAAGAAGTCATTTAACAAGTTGTTAATCTGGAAATGAAAGTTTTTCAACCATATGACTGCGATTAACATGTCAATGTTCTGTGCAATCGTTAGAAATGTTAATGAAGGAACATTCTCCTTTTACAGGCATGACACTTCTGAGAAAAAGTTGCAAGACCTGCCGCTTTCACAACATATTTAAACCATGAAGACTACTCACTTCACTAAAGTGGATGATAACACTCATCAGTGCGAGACGAACTCACACATCTATAAATTCAACTTTCACTGTTGTCTCACGTGGCAAACTGTATCGAGTGTCTTCTGCGAATCCTGACACAGTTATCTGATTAAAGACGGTAAAAATGGAATCAAGTGGACTACTAGAATACTAAATATGTGTATGCATGAAGAACGAGTACCCAGCGAATGGAGGGTCGGTCTTATAATACCATATAATACTTTATATTATGAGAGTCATTAATTGAAAATATCTGTATAAATAAGTCGGGTTTTGGAATAAAAGTAGCCATTTTTCAACTCGTCAGTGACTGTATGTATGTGCAAATTCTCAACAACTTCGGTTTAGTAGTTTCAGAGGAGTATCGAAACGAACATTTTTTATTAATGCACTCCCAACAGGATAACTGACAGAACATAAAGATAAAAGTTACCATAAAAGAAGAGAGTCAGATTCGGTGAGCTAGAGTTAGGCGCTTCAACTCGCAGAAGGCAGTGGACAACAGACCTGTGCAATTTAGTACGCCCAACTTCAGCACACACAGATCTGGTACGGCTAAAGTAGGAAGGTGTTCTCCTGGGTCCCCGTCGCCACTCGGA
>JAUYWV010140879.1:0-10585 GCA_032274565.1 Nematoplana nigrocapitula | reverse complement strand
TACCATTGGTACGGGACGAACTGGCGACGTTGGTACCAATTGGTACGTACCTGCGACGTACCATTGTTTACTGGGTAGGCACTTCGTTTTCTAAATGAAGTTTTTTTTAAATATCTATTTAAAACAAATATAAAGAAAATATTTCAAAAAACTTTATTTTAGTACATTTTTCGACCGATTATACTCCCACTGACACTGTAACTGAATGTTTGTGATTATATACTACTACTTGTTATTTATCTTTCTATTTAATCGCAATAGAATAATAGTAATGTTTATCTTGTGACTTGTGTTATGAGTTATGGACCATGGTCCTAGCCCTAGGTCATGATACTAAACTTCATCCATCATGCTGTTGAGAGGTTGCACCTTACCCCACCAAGGGCCCAGTGCTCTGGAAATATCCCTAGTAGTAGAACTGGTCCTTCATTCGACAATAGGTAATAAACGGCCAGGCCATTATAGGTAATAAATGGCCGGCCATGCCCATGGCATGGCCATGGGTAATAAACTTATTTCAATTAAGTTATTTGCCATTAATTACACTTAGAATTGAACTATGTGCCTGAATTTATTTTTTTCTTCAATCAAACAAAATAAATCTTTATTACCTATATATGGCAGGCCATTTCTACTTGCCAGTTGTCTATAGTTATAAAATAGATTACTAGTATTAGGTGATAAAAAGATTTATTTTGTGCGATTGAAGAAAAAAATAAATTTAGGCGCACAGTTCAACTATAATTAATGGCAAATAAATTAATGGAAATAAGTTTTTACCCAAGGCCTGGCAGTTTATTACCATTTCCTATATAGCCTGGCCATTTCATGCAAGGCTGGGCTGTTTATTACATTTTACCCTTCATTTAAAACATCAATTTATCAAAACAACCCTGGCTAATAGAAGGAATCCTTGAAGAGATGAAAAATTATAAGAAACAATCTAAGAATTCACCAATTTACCAAGCAAGTAACAAGAAAATCGATAGAATATGTAAGGAAGTGAAAGAAGAATAGCTTAAAAAATGTGAAAAAATAGAATACCTCTCCAACAACTACTATGGTCATGGAAGAGAAATATATCAAGAAATAAAAAATTTCACAAGGAAACTAAAAAATTTGGCTAATGGCGGATGCATAAAAAGTAAGGATGGCTCAATTTACCTCTTTAAAAGAGATGACAAAAAACGTTAGTAAGAATATATTCAAGATCTATTTAAAGACAACAGAGGCCCTGAACTTGAATATACAAACAATGAAGGCCCTGATATACTTAAATCAGAAGTTGAATACACATTGAGGAAGCTGAATCCTTCCAAAGCAGAAGGACCAGATGACATAACAAAAAAGATAGAAGCACTGCAAGAATATGGCATGAAAAAGTAACATGCATTTGCCGACAAATATACAGCTCAGGACACATTCCCGAAAATATGATGAAGTCCATCTTCGTAACAATCCCAAAAAAAACAAAAGCAGTCATGTGTGAAGATTTCTGCACCATCAGTCAAATGAGCCATGTAACAAAACTACTTCTGAAAATTATGCTAAACAGAATTAAAGACCAAATAAATAAAGAAGCTAGCAAAGAACAGTTTGGCTTCAGACCTAAGACTAGAACTAGAAAAGCTATATTTAGCTTGAAAATGATAACTAAAGATGTATCAGAGTTGACAAAGACCTATACACCTTCTTTATCGATTACTCAAAAGTATTCAATAAAATTTGCCATTAAAAGCTGATAGAAAGCTTGAAGAAGATCAATGTCGACAGGAAAATGACAAGACTTATAACTAAGCTCTATTGGGGGCAAATGGCAGCAATAAGAATTGAACAACGAAACTACTGCTGGTAAACGAGTACAAATACCTCGGACAGAAAATGACAAGCAACTGAAGATGTAAGTGGAAATCAAAAGATGGATAGAAATAGCCAAAAAGGTGTTTTCTAATATACGTAACATCCTTGCATCTAGGAAAATTGGACTAAACACCATCTGATCAAATGTTATATCTAGTCAACTCTGCTATATGGGGCTGAGACATGGACTTTCACTAAAGCAATGGAAAAGAGAGTAGAGTCTGTCTACTTATACTCTAGATAACTTCAACATTATCTCTCGTGCTTCATCTAAATTTAGCTTATCAATTCAAGAAGTGCTCACTATTGGTCGATTCTCTCCATCAATCAATCGTCAGCAATTGCATTCCGGAGCGGATTACTTTCTCAAGCTTTTCTGAATTTTACTTATAGAACTATATCTGTAGAATCCTACTTTTAGTTAATTTGTTAATTGTAATTTTCTGTATTATTTATACTCCTATCCACATAAAACTTTATATATACTTCTGATGATACGACCGAAACGCATTGAGAATAAATGTTTACAATCAGTGTCGCTCTAACTTTTATTTTAAAGTATATAGATTTACATAGGTAATTTTTTCTAATCCCTATGTTTATGTTAGGATTTTGATAAGTTGTATTCTTTGGTTATATGTGAAAAAAGAATAAATTTCATACATCTTTGAGTTTAATATTCTACTTTTTTATGTTAAGCCATGCCTTCTACAAACTCTGATCATTCATTATAAAACTACTACATTTTGTTTATGAGGTAAACAGTTTTGATTGAATGCATCTGAAAATTCATTTTTCAGCTTCCACAGATACAATGGCTCAGAAAAAAACTTCCAACTGGATTGCCTCATCTTTAACAGTTATCCTCAGTTTACATTATGGCTCAAAGTTCCCGAAAAAAACAATGGCAATGCCTATTGTTCTACACGCCAGAAATCAATTGTGTAGACCAATATGGGAAAACGGTATAGTCATGCAGAAAGTGTTTACCACATGAAAGAGGTAGCTATGATCAAGTCAAAAACAACATGCCAAACAAATCTTACAACAGTTCTAAAAATATCACCAATATTATTTCTAGCATGTGTCTGGACAGTGAAAATTACGAAAAAAGAACTCAAATTAAGTCCACATAAAGTTGCTTATGTGGTCCATTTGGATTAACACCTTTTCTGAAAATGTCATTGGTCGACCTGATAAGAAAGTCAACATATTTCACAGCCTACTTTGATGAAACCTTGAACACAGCAGTGTTGTTCAGGCACACCAAAGAATTCTAAACTTTCAACTTTTTTGGTTCAAATTTTGAAAAGCTGTAAATGCATGACTTTTCTACATATATTATAGTTATTATCTGGTGAAAATATTGATATTCGTGGCTTATTGATAACCTTGCTATGATTAAATGTAGGGTAGATGATGTTTGGGGTATTACAAACACCCCAGGAAATTATTGTATTATAGGTACTATATATATGTGTGAGATATCTATGCAATTTGCTGGCAATCATTCTCGCAAATGCTTATTCACCTGCTGTAGGCCAATACCCTACAGTTTATTCGCCGGCAATTCTGACTTAGATGATGTTTCGGATGATGATGTGAATAATGAAGTGGATGATGATGTAGCTGAAAATGAAAAAAGGTACTTACTGCACCATCTGGACCAGTGGGCAAGAATGATAGAAGGACACCGAATTGGACGCATACTTATAAGAAACATACTAACAGCTTGTCCTGGTGTCTCTGTTGGAATTAATCCAGCTTCCGAATTAGAAGTATTCTTTATGTTTTTTGATGAAATTATTGAGGAGGCAATTCGTTTTACAAACTTAGAAGCATGCATTGCAGTGATATACAACACAGCGAATGCTAAAAAAGTATGGCATCAGATACTTATTAAGAAGAATTGAATGCATTTTTGGACTGCACATTCTTGCATGTCTTTTCAACTCAAGACACGAAACTCTTGAATCCATTTGGTCTTCACGCGATGGTATACCCGCCTTTCGGGCTACTATTAGTAGTCAATGATTCCAGCAAACCAAGAGATTTTTTCGAGTTAATGATCGTCTAAGGAGAAATGTCAATGATCTACTTAGTCCAGTGCGAAATGTTTAGAACATTCTGGACAATAAACTTAGAATTTACTACACACCAACATCTGATCTGACCATTGACGAGCAACTTTTGAATTTCATGGTCGAGTCAGTTTACGTGTGTACATTCCTTCTAAACTATAGTTCGTATGGACTGAAAATTGTCTGGTTGAATGACCCCTCATCTGGATATGCTCTTAGGGGTGTACCATACATTAGAGAGCAAACCCAGACTGCAGAGGAAAGGGCAGATATGAGTGTTCCAGAGGCCACTACTATGAAAATTGTAACTCCTTATCTTGATTGTGTCTACAACGTTATCACTTACAATTGGTTCACCACATCTACCATTGCAGATAAATTGAGTCTAAGGCGTACTACCATTGTGGGAATGTTGAGGAAGAATCTCAGAGATATCCGCCAGATGCCAAATCACTTCGTGGAAGGCAGCGAAATTCTGCAATATACTACTCGTCTGGGAACCAAGTTGTGTCATTATGACAAAAAGACAACACCCATTCTCCTTTTGTCTACAATGCATCTATCTGCGGAGAATGACGTTTTTTACTTTTAGTCTAAGGCTATTGAAGCAGAACAATGCTTTCTGAAGGCAATGGAAGATCTGAAGAATGCTGCGAAAGAGAAAGAAGATGACATTGCAGGATGCATTACTCAAAGAAAAATGTAAATTTAATTTTTAATTTTTGATTATCCGAAAATATTGACTACTACTGTAGAGTAGATATCTATTTTTTCTATTTCAGTGTAGAGAAAACTGCGATTGAAAAGGCAGCCTCGGAAAAGCTCAAACAGGCTTCATTCAAGAAGAGGAAATCAGATATGAAGACAATGGCTTCATTGCCCAAATTTTCAAAGAAAAAGAATTAACTGTGACTAGCAATTGTCCTGAACTTCTTTGTATTAATTGTATTAACTGCTCTCATCATTTTGTTACAAATTTTGTATATCTATTGATTTTGAGATTATAAATCAAGTAATATATATGGCGGGGTATTTTTTCAGTTGTGCAGTATTATTTATATTTTGCTGAGTGGCAACACTGACACAGTGATTCAACGCGGTCAAATGGATATTTGGGTGAAGTTCTGGGATGATGATACCAGCCAAGTAAGCAATTTGTACATTTAAAACTATTTTGTGTATTAAAAGTAATAAAACAACCTTGTAATTATTGCTAAATGTGGAAATATGTTCCAGGTTTATTTTCAATGTAATAATTTATTGTCACTTCTAGATGGAATCTTATTACCTGTCGCCATTATTCATGGACCATATGAGAGCCACAGATATATATGAGACTTTCTGTAAAGGCTTGGAAGATTTGGAATTGAAAAAGCAAGTTTCATTGTTATTGGTTTTAAAATTTTAACTGACTAAAAGTGTCAGATTTCCAGTCTGTTTTTATTATTATTTCAGGTGGCTATTTCAGTTTATGTTATTAAACTATAAGTATTTTTAGCTTTTCTAATTTTATATTGTTTATGTGTACAGGAGATATCATTAGTCAAACTTATCCATGATCTCAATATAAAAATTAACTGATTTTTACCTTTGTATTGTATGTCTTCCTCAAAATATATCATATGTAAAATCAGGGAGAATGTGTTTTGGTCAGGGAAAAGTCGGAATTGGATCTGAAAAATAAAAATAAACCCTGTCAAAGTGCCATTTCTAATGTAAACAAAATATTGAAATATGCTTTTAACTACCGATTTATTATGTATAGAACTAATTTACAAATTTCACACATGTGTAAATACATAGTACAATTAAAAGTTATGCATATAATAAGTATAAACCAATGAATGGTAAACATAATAAAAATATTAACTACACATTAATGAACATACATGACATGTACAGGATTCAGGAAAATGTGGGAAACATGACAAATGGGCTAAGGAATGCAGTATATGTATACTCAGGGGAAATTAGTCAGTACTTTCCTAAATTACTTAGCCTATACTCTGAATGTTCAATAAAACGATTGGCTGCTGATTTGAAATCAATTTGATCTGTTTCAGCTTTATGTACATGCAACACCATTAAATTATGCTCATCACTATGTCCCGGGAATCTCGGTATGTAGTAACTTTGTCTAAATACCGAGAATGGATTCTTGGTACATAGTAACTTTGTCTAAATACCAAGAATGGATTCTCGGTATGTAATAACTTTGTCTAAATACCGAGAATTCAATTCTCAGTATGTAGTAACTTTGTCTAAATACTGAGAATAGAATCTCCTAATGTAGTATAAGTATATTTGTCTAAGTACCGAGAATGGTTACCATGCATATTAACTGCCTTAGACTCTAAATATACATTGTATACTACTAATAGTTGATTTCAGTAGTATAAAGACAATTTTATATATTTTACATAATAGTGAGTATAAATTGAATAAAGCTTCTCCTCTAAAAAATTAAATGATATCAAATACAATTATTAGGGCGATCCTCTATTTTTTGCGTTAAATTATTATATTAAAAAAATAATTAAAATGAACACATTCCAAAATATATATTAAACCATAAAAGAATGTGTACATAGCATGTGAGGTATTTATGTATCGTAATAGTGTCTAATCCAATATAAAATGTTTCCAAATTGATTGTCAGGATAAATGCTTCGCCAAATGAACTCTTGTAAATAAAAGTGGAAGAGACCATTGCTTGTTCCATGCATGGACCAAAATTTGCTCTTATAGTTCCCCCAGGAACCTTTGTGTGGTGAGTAGCATCATTGGGGTCCACAAAATTCAGTGTATGGTTCACCACCTGATGATTTTGAAGAGTAGCATATACTCGCCGGCCATCAGGGAGTATTCGTGTGCCCTGAAGAACATATCTTGCAATTATGGGAAGTAATGTAGCTGTAGATCGATCTTCCACAGGAACCATCATGCATTTCTTACTGTCACACTCTATTAACCCTAGCACCCAATGACCTTCATGGTACTTATTTTTTGATAAAATAATTTAATGCGGGAAACTAGAAGATTGTCATAATTAGTATTAAATTGAGGTTGAGTTTTGGTTCAGTTGAATTTATTAACATAGCCTGTCTTAAAATTTAAAAAAAATTTCCTAAACCAGGAGTCGAAACTAAATACCGAGATTCTCAGTACCTATAAATTATGTTAAATTATTAAGTCGTTGTGTGATAGTCGAGCGATGATATGTTTTAACACGCCTCATTGCAGAAAATGCCCTCTCACTTGAGGCATTTGTCGCTGGCATGGTAAGGATAAGTTTGAGTATCACAATCACCTGACAGAAGAATCTTCTTTGCAATGAGTTGAGCTTGCACAGATGATCAGTCAGCATTCTAAAATTGAGAGTGCCCTCTTTGCTTTCCACCAGGACCTTGAGTGAGGACAAAAATGTCAGTAAAGTATGCTGATCAATGTCATCTTTATAAAATGTGCACATAGTTTTGAGTAAATTTATGAATTCAACACCATTGGCTGCTTTGAATAGAAGTTCTTCGAGTGATCGGTACATGGAGTAGTCTACCTGGTTAAATCGATGATCAATGCACTTTATTATGTTTATCCAGTGCATTGAAATACTGTCATCAATGAATATCTATGACAGTATTTACAAATTTGGGTGGTGCATTACTTTTCTCATACCGTGGTGGCATTTTGTGCTTTCTCTGTAGAGTTGGCTCAAAAATGTCAAATTGATGGGATCGATGAAGTACCATGCTGTAGAAAGTCTCAGTCAGTGTCATTTCGAATTTTTTTGAGAGTTTTGATGGTCAGCCCAGAAATCTCTCGTTTTGCAGCTGCCTATAAATCAGGATTCTGTAATGCAGCACTTAAGTTGTTAGCTATCCATAGCTATACATATTGAACAGGCCTTGTTGTATTCCTTTTTTTCTTAATATTCAACACTCTAGAGTTGCTATTATTTGTTCTTACTTGAGCAGTTTGATTCCAATATAAGTTATTTATTAGCTTTATTTCATTTGGTTGAATTTCATAATGCTGAAGCACCTTTAATCTGATTTTGATTAGTTTGTTGTATTTGACACAATCAAAGGCTTTTGTGTAACTTCTATAAAACAAACAAATGTTAGAATATGTAGCTTGCAAATACCATTTCTATACCTTTGCCCTTCTGAACCTGAGTTGGCTTCATTTATCTTTTTTGCTATTGGTGTTATTCTTCTTTTAATTACTTGTAAAAATTTAGATATCTATGAAATTAAACTAACTGTATGGTACTCATTGCATAAATTAGTTTTTATATTCTTTAATCTAGTAATAACAGTTGATACGAGAAAGTTTTCCTGCTAGATACCTATATTATAGCAGTCATCTTATATATATTTGTCAAGTTGTCTCTGTGGGTGTGTGTGTGTTCCGGGTGGGTGGCTGGACCGTTGGTACCAGCGACCCAAAACTTTGCATGGGTGACCCCCTCAAACCTGCAGGTAACAAAGGGGGGCTGAGGTCGGGGTTGAGGTCAGGGAGGTTAAAAACGGTGTGGAATGGCCGTTTCGGGCAGAAGGAAACCTGCCACAGAAAATTTCATAAAAAACAAAAGTTGCAGGGCACCCCCGAAAATGGGGACTAGACTAGGGCAGGCTTAGGGTTTGGGTTAGGCCTGTGCCCTATTCTATTGCCCAGCAACACGGGTATCCTCTGCTAGTTTATTATATTTGTAATAAGATCTACAGTAAGTCTTTGTCTCATATTTTGAAGCAATTCTGCAGGTGCTTTTATTCTTGGATGAGGTGGCTCAGTGGGTTGAGCGGTCGACTGCTGTGGTGAGGTTGGTGGGTTCGAGTCCCGGCTCGAGATTTGTTAGAACTCCCTCATCCCTGGTTGACAGCGGTGTCAATCGAGTGCTTAGCGACCCGAAAGGGTTCGTTTGGTCTTATGTACATTTCTGTATTTTATTTGGTTGTACTGTCAAATCATGTAATCTGGATTTCAATAAAGTCGTTGACAGACACGTTTCAATATATATATATAAATATAAATATATATTATTCATAATTGTTTGATAACTTCCTTTATTTATTGTTTGCTTATTTTGCTAATTACACTGTACAACACATAAAAAATTAATGAATGCGAAAATCTGTTGTATACTAATTTGACTACGTTGATTTCAAATTTGAAGTCGGTTTATGCCCATCACCCACCATTTTTAAAACAATTTTTTTATCATATTTATTATTCTTTCTTAAGGTAAAACTATGAAATAAATATAAAGATAATAAAAAACTAAAAATATAAATAAAATAATGTTGTCAAGACTTATAAGACAGAATTATTCTACCTTTATCACCATTATTGTCTGTGCATTATAATGGCTTCGTGAGGCTGTCAATAATCCTGACAGTTTTTTCTATATATGCGGTGCATATACTTGAAGAAATATCAAAGTCTTCCTGCTAGATACCTATATTATAGCAGTCATTTATTATATTTGTAATAAGATCTAATCCTTTATCTCATTTTGAAGCAATTCTGCAGGTGTTTTGTCCACTTTGGTTGCTTTATTCTTGGATAATTCATAATTGTTTGATAACTTCCTTTATTTCTTTTTGCTTATTTTGACTTTTGGAACCTATTTCTTATTTTGCTAATTATTATTAATCCTTGTTGGGTTATTATATAGTTATTCTATATACTTGGCCAACCTTTATTCAATTTCTTTGTTTTCTGTTAATAGTTTTCCATTTTTATCTTTTATGGTATCCCATTTTCGTATAGGTTTATGGTTTAATTCTTTGATTTTTTTAAATATAATTTTCGATTATGTGCTTTATCTAATTCTATTTCTTGACAATTTTCTTCGTTGAACTTATCATTGACTTTTCTGCACATTTTGTTGATGATCTTGGTAAGAGTTTTGCATGTCATAGGATTTGTTTTCACTGTTTTCCTTTCCATTTTCTCTAGAATATCTTCTGTCATCAACTTTTGATGGTTGTTTATCACTTGTCACTATCTATTGTTGGGGCATACACTTGATTATTGACAATATTTCTAGGACTTCTTGCTATTTTATTATTTTATGTCTCTCTAATATAACTTAGTAGTTTATTGTACTTGATGAAAACTTTCCTTTTACTATGATTGCCACTTCTTTCCTGTGTTTGTTTTCTCCTCAGTGTATTAATTTGAAATTTGTTCCATTCGGCAATAAGTATGATAATTTTCCAGTTTCCTGCATCGCTTCCTGGTACGTGGTGTTAGGACAAATGATACGCATTGCTCTCTGCTACATCCTTTCAAGTCCATCCGTCTGATAGTCCATCAAACATGAGTTCCATACTGGTGCCCCATATTCGAGAATTTAACGTATCATAGCGGCATAAAGAATAGTCATTTCTTCTTCAGATGCACCATATCTCTTCATCGTTCTGAGAAAATAAGTACATTGACTAGCCTTCTTAAGTATTCTGGCAATGTGATTAGACCACTTCAAGTCATTTAAGTCATTTTTACACAGCTATGATTCGTTCAGTCTTGGAGTATGCTTGTCCTGCGTGTCACATAAATCTGACAACGGCCCAGCACGATAAGATCGAAAGCATCCAGAAGAGAGTATTGAAGATCGTTTTCCCGGCAATGAGCTATGA
>JAUYWV010140868.1:0-10586 GCA_032274565.1 Nematoplana nigrocapitula | reverse complement strand
CACACACACACACACACACACACACACACACACACACACACACACACACACACACACACACACACACACACACACAAGCAGAGTGAAACAGATGTTCGCTCTCGCTCTTTCCCTGTGCCGCAGCAGTACATACATACTGTTGTAGTACATCTTCCTTCGTCATTTCCCTCTCCCCCTAATACCATACCATACCATACCATAGCACATCATACGATACGAGCGAGCGTGGGTGCGTAATGTGCTGGGTGGTGGATCTGGCGGCGATTATTGAGAAGAACGACTATATTCTATGTTATTTTTATCGCTTTAGCTGAGGACAACCAGCCAACCAGTCAGTCTCAAGCCAGGTTCTAGTGGTGGAATTTGGGGACTTGGCTCATCATACCCAGTGCGTCTGCTTCCATTGATCCTTGTGCTCCAAGACAATATTCTCCACACTGTGCAAGATAACATCCCAGACTATACACTATAGAGCAGAGAGAGAGAACCAACTGCCAATTTGTTGATCTGCCTATTTGTCTGGTTGTCCACTGCAAGCCTTACTAGTGGAATCGACGACGAATTACATTCCACTATCGCCTTCGACCCATTCAAACAACCAACCAACCAACCAACACAACAGCTGACACAACGCGGCCGCGCTTTTATGCCATAAACCTCACAATCGTGCCATAAGAGTCAGCAGTAGTCAGTAAGTCAAGTGGTGCTGCTTCTGCTGCTGAGGTGGTTAGCCAGGCTGGCGGCGTGGGACGCCCGCTCCATGAGACCGACTTGTCGTGCGGCTCTCTCTCTAGTCATCCTCCTCCTAGGTGCTGTGTCGTGTGCACCCACTTTTCACTTCACTCCCCCATCGCATCTGTCCAGCCGCCGGCAGCCCTAGTTGCTCTCGCTCGCTGCATATGCGTGTGTGTGTTTCCAATCCAGGCGTCCAGTCCTATATAGCCGCCCGTCGGGACCAGTTGTCCTCATGAGGCCCAGTCTCCTCCACCACCGTGGAGGGCGAAGACAATGAGTGTGCACACAACCATTCAACAATCGAATCTAGACGACAGTCGGCCCAACAGCTACAACAAACGCGGCGGCATTCCGCCTGGCAGACGCATAATCGAGCGAGAGGATTCGAAGAGGAATTTAGAATTCAAGTAAGTCCATCCAACCGGTCTTATTATCTAACAGAGCTTTGGGGGTGGAAAAAACAACAGCCCTAGCTATCGTACATACTCGCGTATAAGCCGGTCTCCTTACTTTGATGAAAAGCAGAGTTTCATTGAATCATACATACACCTCCATATATTACAAATAAACATACAGTAAGTAAAGTATCATCCTGGGAATTATGTTCATTCACAGAACTCTGGATCTTCAAAAAGTGAATCTCATCGGTTCCATTCAATTCATTCCTGATTCCACCACACTTCAGAAACGAACGTCGCACTATTTCAGTACTTCGAATTCCATCTCACGACTCTTTTTTTTTTATTAAAAACAGATCAGTTCGATGTCGGATCTTTCGAGATTGCCTGCTTGCATAAGTTAAGTTCCTTCACCATATAATCCTTGAAATGTTTATTTAAACACACATCTGCGTGAATCTGTTTCGCGGTTTCCTCCACATCATCAGCCAAGTATTCTTGCACAAAATTGGTCCAAAACATGAACAAATTTCGGATTTAGTTATGCATCAAGTCTTTTATTCCATACTTCTTCTTGTAACCAGTGTTTGACGCCGTCTTTGTCCATCCTAAGGTTTTGAGTTTAAATACCAGTTTTTTACTGTCGGTCATGCATGAGACACCAACCTTAAAATGTGACACATAGCACCTATTTTCCCACAGAAAGCACTGTTCGGTTAATCGGTAGATCACACGTCAGTGTGGTGTTTCGTCCATATTGCCAATGTTTGATCAATTCTTAGGGGTAGTCGTATCGCAACCCTTTAAAAATCATGATCCTGTCCGCTACTTCAGCGGGAATTTCTCAGAAATTTAAGTGCGCTGTCTAATGGACAGATTGTGTCGTTTCATAAATCTTGTGCACCAACCAGCTTGAGAGAGTCCGAGGGACTATTAGGAAATCTGCTTCGATCGAAGTCTTAGAGCAAATCGCGTTACTATATTCCCATTTACGAGATGCTGCTATCCACTCCATCAGGTGCTGCTCTCAAGATCTGGATTCTTATATCTATCTCCTCGGTGTGTATTCTGCTTTTCACTCTTGTTCTTCATGCAATGTTATGAACTCAGAATGCGATTCCCTCTAAAACGCTAACCATTTCTTCATTCTAATTTATAATTTTTCCACAAGGTCTTGATTTTCACCTATTCTTTTTGGGCATTGCCAACAAAATGTTTTTTTTCTTCTTGTTTTCGCCATACTATAAACTGTTTTCACTCATACCATATTTTGACGCCTGAAGTTTGAAGCTCGCGTCGTCACTGCCGTCTAGCCTTATTGCATTAATAATGACGGAGAGTTCACCTTACCAATTTATTCAGCCATCTCTATTTATATCTCTTAAGCTCAGAGAATCAGAGTACACCCCTGTCACTTTGGCATAGTCAAACTAGAGGAAAATCGATCCGGTTAAACGCGAGTATATACGGTAATCTACTCCGGCAAAATGTCTTTGGAAAGTAACACCTGTAGACCTGGTCAATCTTTTCTCCCACACAACCAAGAGAAGGAGCATGCACAACTTATGTAGCTATCTATGTAGACCTACCTGTCCAAAGGACCAAATTCACTGGGATTTGGACACAATTCATTGCCACTTGTGATAAACGGAGGATGTCATCAGTTTTAGAAACCGATGACTCGACGAAATTTTTAGAGTCGGACAATTTGCTCATGGAAGAACAGCAAAGCCGGGTATTGGTGGAGCTGCTTTTATATATCAACAAGGAAAGTCATACGATGGCGTTGACACCAAGATGTCAAGCAAACCATAGCTCGAAAAGAGTAAAAATAATGAGGAAGACTGGCTGCAGTGATGATGTCTAAGCCAAGTCGGTTGCCTTGCTGGTAAAACACCACTAACACAGGGTAGACAACGCCCCAAATACGTATTGGCCATAGTGGTTATCCAAACTAAATCACATATAAGCCATCATCTCAGTAGAATACAGGCGGTTGTGATCAAACCAAAGTATGCGCAGTTTGTAATGCTCACAACACGTGAACTGCCGCAGTTGCGTAGTATTGAGAATTACAAACAGCATTCTTGAAAATCAGTGCAAACATAGTTTATGATGGTATGAAGTGCATATGAATTTATACTGTATTATGGTATTATCTTAAAATAAACTGACTAATGAACGATAGTATCGTTGTCACTTTGTATTCTTGGTCGGTAGACCTTCCAGGCCATCGGAGGGTGGGACTTCTCTAAGAAAATTAAAAATTATCTTCTGCTTAAACTAAATAGTTACACAATCTTCTCTAACCGCACAAAAGAGAGGATTAATTTATCGATTATTACAGGTGTCCCAAGTACATAAAATTACAAGAGCAGTGATGATGCCGGAGTTAGCACAGCTATAGAATACCCGGAAAACCAACAGTAGGTGCCCTTTATCCGAAAAAGATGTCCCTAAACTGTTAGGTGCGAATAGGCCTAACTCTATACCCTGAGCGCATGGCGGTGTCCAAGCAGCGACCGGATCTCGTATTGTTAAACAATAGGAGAAAAACAGGGTGATAGACGAGAGGAGACCGCCTTGGAGTATCTCTCCTACATCAGTATAACCCCAGCAATTGGAAGGTAGGACTCTGCCAATACATGTGGTTCTTGAGCACTTTTAAACCTTGACCGTGACCTTCACCACCATTTGGACAGACATCGCAGCGGCCGAGAACAATCGCAATGGGGCAACCGGTATTTTTGCCAAGTACCTCGATAACACATCCCTCAGTTTCGCTCCAGATAAGATCATCTACTTTTTCCAGGCGGAGATTACAGCAATCCGACACACCGCTTAAATCATCGCAAATACTCCAGTCGATTTGGAAATGAAATCAGAATATGTAGCGACTCTGCTTCGGCACACCAGAAATCGGGCAAATTTAGCTACAAGCACGTACGTGGTCTGTCCTGGACCACCCCGCACAAGTGAGACATATTACCCTCCAGTGAGTGCGCAGCCACTGCGGTCTCGAGGAAAACGAAACTGCTGAGCCCCATGCAACCGCCTTCTCGTGGCGGTGGTGTCCTGGCAAAGTACTGCTTTTTCTGCGTGACCTCATATGGATTCCCTCTTTCCTCTATTTTTCAGTTCTCCCACGTTTGTCTCTCCTCTCTTTCCCCTTAGTTAACTTTTTCCTCCAGCATTCTTTTTCCTCCCCTTCCCCCCCCTCTCTCTCTCACTCACTCTCTCTTCTTGCTCTCTCGTTTATCTTTCTTTCTTCTAGGTCTGGGCGCTGACGCGTCCTCTCGACCTGGAAGTACAATGAAACTGCCGACCGTCTCATCGCCGAAGAATCCGCCATGAACCAAATCTCTGTCCTGATTAGTTGACTTAACCACCGCTAGTGAATGTCTGCTCTAGGTCCCTATCTCCGGGACGAGGATTCTAAGCATCACCATATGAGCTCTAACAAGGGCAAGCCCTTTGATGTTAAGACATCGCCATTCGGCAACTGAGATTCGGTCACTCTCCAACGCGCCTACCTTGCCAAGATCAACACGGACTACTCCTGGTACTGCTACCTTGACCCCAAACCTCCGTCGGTACATTGTGAGGAAAATTTGAGCGAGGCGAACTAACGGAAGCTGGGATGATATTATGAGGAGTTGGAGCTAAGAGAGGGTGAGGGTGCAAACAGGCGGCGTATTAGTGTGGTGTTACGTTCGGTTAATGGGTGATTTATCAAAGCATTGTCCCGCAATATTTTCTCTTTTTCCATCAATTTTAGAAGCCCATTAAAATGTTGCATTCTTAAGATTTGCATCTCTAAGTATTGGCGTAAAATTAAAAATTTGGTCTGTGTATGACTTTCGGAAGGCGGAAAACATCATCATCAATTTGCTTAGAAGTTGTATAAAACGCTACTCTCAACTGGTTTGAATGAACACACGAAATGTTCGATAACATCCGCATATAACGTAAACTGACTTAGTCATGCGTTGATTATGTTAGAAATACTTGCAAACCAATAAAGATAATTTGCGAATCATTTCTGATAGACATTTTGTAATTAAACCACACGAAGGAGGAGGTGAGTATTATTTGTTAAGATTTATACTGCGTATTTTGCAAAGTATAAATGAATAGATGCCATACACTTGCATATGTTTTTTTAAAATAAGTTAATATTCGACGCATAGTAGTTCCAAGTAGCAATTGTCAAAACGGGAATAACTTATCAGCGCGTGCCTGGAAAACGTAAATACCAGAAGAAAATCATTGGAAATCATATACATAGTTTGTCGCCTCCAGAAAACGTCCATGAAGTAAAATAATTTTATTCAACAATTAAATCTTTGCAGTGAATTATTAACGTTTGTACAATGCAACCTCAATTTTTCCCATTTGACCTGGCTGCAATATCACAGAGTTCAGAGAGTTGAAATAGTGCATTGTGAGCTTGCCTTTTTACTTGTCCGTCCCGATTCCGTCGAAACAGAAACCAATTACTGTACATACACCGAGATAGAGCGAGTAAGTGGCCTGTTTAACAAGTTGAACACCAAAAACCATATTACATATGCAGTTGAAGAAGCAAAGAAGAAAAATTGATCGATCGGAATCGCGCAACGTTTTCCCCACAATTCCTAAAACTTTGTGCAAAGACTCAACAAAGCTCCTTCTGTCTATTGCCTCACCATATGGGGTCATTGACTGATGAAACGGTCATTAGGTGAAAACACACAGTAAAAAAGCACTACTCTTCACCATCTGCAAAAAAAAGTAATTGAAGTCTATCCTGTTGCTGCCAATTCATCTTTTTCAACAGTCAAAAAGTTTGTTATCAGTTTTGTTTGTAACGTGAACTGAAAAATACATAACTTTTCGCGAGAAGCTGTAGGAATATACCAACTCTGCAGGGTCGAATGAAAAGTTATAGTTGAATTGAACAAAAAATATTAACCGTAAAATGTCATTGATAAATAAAATCATTTACTCCAACGTTTATGGTGATGACAATGTATTGTTTTTTAAAACTATCTAAAATGCATTACCACTAATTTATGTTTATCTGATGTTATAACTGTCATAATTGTTGGAGACAAAAAAGTTGACTTCAACAAAGTAAAAAATAGTAACTCTTGTTACATCACATTTCCTATCTCGAAACCAGTGCATTGATGTAAGTCATGTACATTTCAATGACTGTTTCAGTGACTTCTTAAAATGGGCATCAAAAATGAATTAGAAACGACGTATCGCTCTGCGGTCCTTGTTTTACTCTAATGAAAAAAGGTACTTCTGAGTAATGAAGGAACTAATGCACAATTTTGGAAACCCTGTGCATCAATGATGCAACAAATGCAGAGAAGTATTTTCCTTCTATATAACTTCAGCCATTATGAAGAAAAGTATCAGTCGCATATAGATTGAAAATTCTCATTTCATCGATGTTACAGTTTTGGTTGGCATTCCTAATTTTTGCTCTAATGTAAAACCTGCACCTCAAAAGAAACACATGGTAGGCACATCTCGGAATCACCGCATGGAGATTATCGTGGAAGGTTTATCTACACTATGTATCTTTGAGTCAAGAGACTTTGCTATGAAATTTGCAAATGTTAGTTAGACCTTGTTGTGTTTTGTGCTATGCTTTATTCCATTAAATTTATGAGTATTATTATCATTGTTTGACAACTTTTTAAATCTGAATGAATAAGTTATAATCAATATGTAGTCATATTTTAATTTTAACTGCACATGTATTTCAATTAAATATCTAAAATGTAAAATTGACCATAAAGAAATATAGTACTTTTGTTAAAATATTTGTTTATTCAATAAACATAATTAAATTAAATGAAAAAAAAACAAATCATCTGATTTTGGTGGCAAAAACAGCAACAAAAGTTTTTTTATATTTTATCACATATCTAAATAATATTTTGAACAAATTTTATTATTGTCTATAAACTTAGAGCTATTAGTTTATTTATATAAGAATCAAGCAATGTACAGTATGTAATTATGATTGTTATATATAAATAGTTCTGATATATATTAGAAATACAGAGTATCCCAAATTAAACTTAAGCGAGAAAAGCAATAATATAAACATTCTCATTTTGAAATTCAAATATCCACTCAGTTTCGTCTTCACTTTTATTGTGGTTCGCTTCGTGTATAGTAGAGGTTAATTTTCCAACCAACAGTTATTTAAATGCTAAAACGGATTTATCTCAACATCTATATCTGGATGCTCCAATACCTTCTGATTCAACAATAAAACAACTGGTGGCAAAATTTCGTCCTACAACTTCGGTATCAGGTGGTCTTAAAGGACATGATGGCAGGCGATTCAATAAATGAACATCAATCACCCAACTTCGTCATTTTGTAAGATTGCCCATTAGGCTCACACATCTAAGTCCCCAGCGTATTTTTTGGTCAGGCGAGGCGTGATATCACCTGGACAGCTAAGTAAATGCCGAACTTCAAGACACTGGGCCTCTAATTTCACAGCATGGTTTCAGTAGGAAAATGCGAGTCCCAATACTGCTAATGTCACTCAACATATCCTCGAACAATATTTTGGTCCTCAAGTAATTGGCAAGGGATTATTCCCTCTGCAATCCCCGTACTTGATGCCTATGGACTCTTTGGGGTCTTCCAACAACTCACACACTTTGAATGACGTATAAGACAAAATTTCAATTGAAATAAACCCCATATCAAATGCAACTGTTCAGGCAGTTGCAAAGATTTGGGTTTCACGAGCCTGAAAGTGTCTCAACATTAGTGGGGGCATCATCGAACACCTACTCTAGTGTACCAACTTAAATGTTCCTAGAAACTGTAGAAGCACCTTCGGATTATGGTTTAGGTAAGTTCTTCTAGTACACAATGTTTACAGATTTGTTTTACTGTTTGCAATTATATAATGTTTATATTATTGATTTTCTCACTTGCATGAATTTGAGACACCTTGTATTAAAGGTAATATAAATATATTAAATTGGAAATATTATTATATGGAATAAATGAATATAATAAAATATTTTAGATATTAAATACAGTTAGTAATTAACGAGGACTTTTAAACAGATATGGCACATTTGACAAGTTATCCACCAGCAGACCTGTTTCGGGGTTATTGCCCTTTTTTCAGAAGTATTTTTGGTTGAAATTTGAAATATTTTATTTGGAAAATTATAATGTGAAATACAAATTAATCAATAATAAAATATTAGAATAAATCAAATTAAAATCGGATAATGTTCATTATAGAAAACAAAAATTGCTGTTTTAATAATAAAGTCACAATGTTTATTGATTATCAGAGAGTACATATCGGTTATTCTCTACTTTTTCACATTAAATTTAGGTAAAAACTATAAAAAATAACCTAGCAAAATGTTATTATATCAGTAAACAACATTACACAACTGTTCCACCAAGATCTAATCTAATAGAGTAACTTCAATAAATAGACATATTTTAATGCTAATATCTCTATTGTCTACACTACCAAAACATTTATTTATTTGTACTAAAAAAATACATAATTTTGGTGGAACTCTCCCTTAATGGTGTTTACAAGTTAGCAATGTCAAAATTGTAATACAATAGACTTAGATTTATTGACAGAAAAATAATTTCTACCACAGCATCAGTCATCCTTTAATTTGCCAGTGTGTCTGTCTGATGTTTCTGAGCAATCTTTTGCAAAACATTTAACAAAACTATTGTAAAAAAGTTTGTACACTAAAGTCATTTTGAGCTTAATTTTCTCAAATGAATAAAGTTATTGGGTGATATGTCTTAACATAGATATTTATCAGCACACATTTTTGAATGTTTAATATATTGTAGTTGGATGGTAATTAATACTTTAAAACATTTCTGAGCACACTGTTTTCAAATGATTAAAACGACAAGTTGGTAAGTTTACTTATAAAACATTTTGAGTGCACAATCACAAAAATAACTGTAAACCAAAAGGAAATAAATAAATGAAACAAATATATTTTATAATTACCTATATGTAAACCGATAGAAATAAAGGAATTTTAAACAGATGACAAATAAGGTATATTGGTTGATAGTTCTTATTCTTATCACACCTGAATAACTTCCTACCATTTGCTTCTGCTATTTTCTTCAGAGAATCAGTGCGTGCTGCCAATACTCCGTAGTATGTGGCGATCGACTTTAAATTTACTAGCCAGTGCTTCATCTCTGAAGCATTTGCTTGTAAATCTTCAAATGCCAGGTCAGACCTGTGTGAATTCACCACAGACAAAGAACAACTCTTTCCAATAACGATCTCAACCTTGTCCACAAGCCACTTGTTCATCCCGTGTTGGCAGCCTCGCTGTCAGTTGTCAAGTCAGTTAGCTTCTCCTTTGCCGATGACTCTAGGTCCAGCTTCTGCAGCATACATATGACTGAGTTCAGGAGTCCACGTAGGTCGGAATGGCTTTCATTCAGAAACACAGATTTATTTATTTTTAGTCTCCTAGGAATCTCGCAGTGATGAACTGCATGTTGTCCACAGAATATTTTCAACAGAACCATCTACCTGCAGGGAGAAACACACGTCCAACTTGATTTCCTCAATGATAGCATTCATAGTGACCACAGCAATGCAGTTCAAAATATTGCGATAAACATTAGTATCCCGGTAATGTAGTGATAATGCTGGTGGTTTGAATGAGACAAAATCCGATTTCAATCCATCAGTGCGATATATACTGCAATCTGGTTTGCACTGTGTATATATGCTAGCGATCTGGCAGGCCAAGAGTTGGCAGACAACTGTCATTTGTCGACTGTCATTGTGGATGTCAATAGCTAACTCAATCAATATCGACAGTCTCCACTTCAATAATCGGATCCACGGATGCTTCTCCGATCTAAAACTTCCACAGGTTTGTGGCTTCATCATAACAATTAGCAAATTCCATCGACTATTGGTACTTGGTCATTCCAGGAGAATTTTCTTACCTCATTGATGTATTTACAGCAAATGGTGCATTTTAAACCAGACTGCTTTCCACTTTTCACTTTCTCTAACTCGCTGAAATTCTGCAACAACCAGTGGACATCCACTTTATGTCCTTTGTACCACTCCATTTTCAGCTTTTTTTAGGTGTTTCATTTCAACTTCATTTTGACTGCCTATACCTGTTTCCCCAGATCCTTCATCCAAAGACTGCCGCTGTTGTAGATCGGTCACTGGGAGATGCTTCAAGAATGCTATTGAAGACGAAGATTCTTTTTGGGAAGAATTCTTCTGTCCCACAGCATTTGCCCAACAACTGAACAACAATTTCTGTGTCGAAATCATTAAAACTATTAATTTAACAAAACAAAATATTGTGCAGCAGATTTTTAGTCACCCAATTATTGCTTTGTTGCTGTTATGCTAAAATGCTTATTATTTGATTTAATGATTTTACT
>JAUYWV010140846.1:0-10587 GCA_032274565.1 Nematoplana nigrocapitula | reverse complement strand
CCCCCCCCCCCCCCCCCCCCCCCCCCCCCCCCCCCCGAGTCATGGTCCAAAGCGTGGGTGAGATATACTACTAACGCCCTAAATAGACTTTTGTTAATGCACAGACAAAGAGAGAAATTTTTTTTGTTAGATAAATGTAGAAACGATCAAAGAGAATTTAGAATTAGTTATCACTCTCCCGAATTTGTGTAGACAGTGGCACAGATTTGTTTATTTTTGTAATAGGAAGTCGACGATCGCAAGTGCGGTATGTATACAAACAATACGGGAAATATGTACACTTACGTCAAACGTCAAACGGAAATAATATATATATATATATATATATATATATATAGCCTTCAGTTTCAAATATAAAGATAAAATATTGTTAGCAAAATTTGTGTATTTGCCATATCTAACCAAAATAAAGATGAATCAAATTTAACTGTTAAAAGTCCAGTCAATTTCAGGCTAAAAAATTAAATAAGAAGAATAAGCGTTCACCATAGTATACAACTATTTTGACATAAGTGATTTCAATCAATCAATCAGAGTGCCAAGCCAGAATCTTGGAGTAGGCAGCAGACAAAGCGTCTCCCCCAGCTGCTTCAGCCGTAGGGTGAGCTCAAGTGGTCTCATTCCGGTTACCCCTTCCAGACAACCAAAAAATGTTAACCGCTAGCGGCCTCGTGCTCGCTTTCCCTCCATGCAACCAATCGGGGTGAGCACCTTCAGCTGTTCTTTTCTCAGCACATGACCCACGAATCGAATCCCACTGGTGATTATCATCTCCATCAGTTCTCGACGCGTTCCCACACGGCGTTACACCTCCTTGTTGGAAACAACTGTCTAGCCACGAGATCTTCAACATTCTGCGTAGGAACCACACTTCTGCCGCCATATTCTTGCTGATGGTCACACTTATTGATAAAAGTCCCGGTCCATCTTCCTGAACATTTTCTTACTGATTCGCCGTTTGATTTCCTCGTCCGACTTTGCGTCTGTCGTAAAGGGACGTATATAAGTTAAAAAGCTACCACTTTTAAGCATCATAGATTGGATAGACGTAAGAAATCCTTAGTCTTACAAGAATTAGATGGATGGGTGTATGAAGAACGTTTAACTACGAAACACTAGATAGACTGTTAATAAAATACAATTAAGAGCGCGACCACTCCGGGATATTTCATAGAAAAGTCAGCGCGTCAACGATTAAATTTCATATGATGTTCTGTGGAAAGTATATAAATAAAATCAGGAGATAATCACTTGGAAATGAAAAGGTATAACGTCAATTAAAACATGAAGGGGAAGTCCTAATTGCATAAGAAGGTTTACGAGACAAGAATTTGAATTGAAAAATACTATGGAAAGATTTTAAGATGGAAAACGTTTTTTAAGAAAAAAGAATCTATATGTCCAAATGGACTGGTTCTTCAAAGAATGGTGAAATAAACCAATTGTGAAAATAAAATCACGGTTTTGAGTCTTTAACAGTCTGCTAGCCAATACAAAAAGTAATCAATACTGGCAGGTAGACAAATATGACTCTTGAATCACTTACATAGCTCAATAATATTCTTTTCATAATTTCCTAAACCCAATGAAAAATATTCGAGTTAGAATAAAAGTGCTGTAGATTGTATAAAACTAATTCTTAGTAGAACTGACACTACATCTTCTTTAAAGCCTTTATTCGGTAAAGAAATAAATTCGCTTATATAGTAGTTAGTTTGTTCTTAAATAAGTATACATAAATATCCTTATACCAATAAAGGTTTGTGTAAAGCAAGAAAACTCCATTGATTTCAGTGTTGCTGCTGTAATAGATTTTTATTAGACATAGAATGATTATTTTTTTAACTTGCGTATTCTTTACTTAATAAAAATTCTAATAATTCTGACTCTTCTAATATCTCTATTGGTGCTCTTTTTACTGGTAATGCTTCTGTCATTTTAGCTAAAAATCGCAAACGTTCTATTAATTCTTGTATATATGGGTATTTCTGTTTACTTTAAATCTATGAATGTTAGATTTTAATTTGTTCTCAAAGATTTGACTAACTTTGGCAGTGAAAAGCGATGTTGTTAAAAGATACTCGTCAGGTTGATGTGGGGATTTTTCTATCTATTTGCTAACAGTTTCAGTCAGCAGGTTAGAGATCATGGATTTCCACTTCCTTCAGTCTTGCGCTTGTCTCGTCACCTTTTCCACCGTCATTCCCATCCATTCTTTGATGTCGTCCATCCACTTAATTCTTGGTCTTCCTCAACCACTCATACCTTCCATTATTCCGGTCATCACGTTCTTCTCTAACGACTCATGTCGCAGAATATGGCGGACCAAAGGGTACTAGGTCAAGGTAGGTCATATTTTGTAACAGTAATTCATGGTATTCACACCTGAACCCTTTGGTCCGCCATAGCAGAATGGGACCACAGAACTGCAATTTCCATGATTGATGTTGTTCAGGAGCTCTGTTTTTTTAAACTTCCATCTCTAAGCCCCTTAGGAACCACCTCACCATCACCATAGCCTTCGTAATCGTTCAAACAACACATCTGTACATTAAAACTGACCACACATATGTTTTGAAAAGACTTAGTCTCGTGTTCATTTTTACTTTTCTGTAGAAAAAGATTTTATTCCTCATTTTGAAAATTCCACGAGCCATTCGAATTATTTTCCTAATCTCTATTTCGCATCTTCCATCATCAGTTACTGTCCTGCCTTAGATATAGCATAGATTGAACTTGCTCTATTTCCTCATCCCGAAAACATTAATATGTAACTTTGAACTACCATTACTTTCATTTTCGGTGTTCATTTGTAATCCAATCTTTCCCCATCTTTATTACCCATATCCATCATTCTTTGCACTTCTTCTTTCGACCTCTCTTACCAATAGTAATTTCAAAATCTGTTTTTAATTTCGCCTCACTACTTATGTTCAAAATTAAACAAGCTCTGCACATAAAATCCCTACAGCCTTTTATTAACTCCCAAATTGTTCAACGTCGGTTCCCAGTGCCATGAAAACGTTTTTGAATATATCGTTTGTGTGAATACACTTATTGTTCCTTAAATAATTGTAAAGTGTATATTCTATTTGTTTACATATTGTTCATGAATAATAAATACGATTGTCGAAAACGTTAAAAATATATTGTTCTACAGCATTTTCCCTGTGTTCTAATATGGTTTTGAAAATCTCATTCTATTGTTAACTTACATTATTGTGTTTTCGGAACTTACTGTATATTGTCTTTAAAATTCGAGTCAAAAAGACAATAAATGAAGGCTATATCTGACTTAAAAATTTTCTTCATATTATTTTGCAATAAATACTTACATATATTTCATTGCAAACATTTTAATATTAAGTAATCGAGTAAAATTGTTGTTCCAATTACTAATACATACAAAAACCAGTTAAACGCATTGCGTAAACATCCATTTAACCCTTTTCTATTCACAACAATACTTTAATAAAACGGAAATGAAGCGTTACTAATCAATGACGGTTGATATAGAGAAATCCGCAGCATTTCATACGTGCAATCCTATTGAGGAAATCATGTGTATAGACCAATTATGTTTGTTCCATTTGCGTAGTACTGTATGTGGAATTGCCGAGAAAATATCCTCAAGGGACGAAAGGGCTTTCCACAAAGGTGAAATAGTATAATTGATATATAATCGTTCAACGAAGGCAGATGAAACTGTACCCTAGCTGCGCCTATATGTCTATTGTAATTTAACGTAATGGTTGAGTTATTATTTTTTAACTAGACTCGGCGTTTGCCCCATATCTTAGTATCATCGTCACAGACACTGCTGTGGTTTCAAGTTACGCAGTTCTAAGTTGTTCTAGTGATGTTTGGCATTGTAATAAAGATTCAATATGCCAAAACGTTAATTAATTATTGGAGAAGAACAGAGGATTGGCTGTTGCGATTCCTTTCCTCACCAAATATATTTTGTGTGATGTCAATGCCATCAACGCAAAGTATTGCTAGTGTATAAGTGACGTGTCCAAAAGTGGGTTACATGATGCATCCATGACCTGGCTACCGTTTAGCGAGAAACTGTGTTTCTGTTGGATGCCGGATGTTTTACTTGTTCTGTTAACCATTTTTTTCGTTTGATCATTACGTAAATCAACTTGTTATGGACGATTATTCACTACCTTGGAGATGACACTTGCATATTAATTTTATATACTCGTATAATCAAAGACACTATATGACACAAAAATCATATTCTCATTTTGTGTAGAATCAAATAAATTTATTCATTCGAAACATTTATTTATTTTAATAGGTATCTACAAATTAACTCATTAAATGGAAAGTCTCTTTATGCGTATAGGAGAAATGGATAATGATACAGTTACAGTACCAAACATGTATTGGGGGCAACCTATTTCGGGTATTCAACAACCATACTCATACACAGAAATATAATAAAGGAAATAAAATCAAATACGTGGGAATATTAAAACATAATTAAGCACAATTAAAACACAATTCATTAATTATAGAAGTCTTTAAAAAGAAAGAGGCTCGTTCATTCGCCAACGATTTGTTAAGAGAAGGGGGCTCTCTTTATTATAAACCGCCTCCCTCACCGCCAAGTAAATAAAAATCATTATCCTTTTTCTCCTATATACGTATTAGATTTCCGATCGTCTCTTTATTATTTAAAAATGTGTATTTAACTCATCCAGCTAACCCTGCTTTAAGAACACATTTCCTATTTAACTTATAGTCTTTTTAATTTCTTTATATTTACATGTTTTGTAAAAATACCTTTTTGAAATAAAATACAGAAGCAGGTCATTCAAATGCCGAAATTTTACGATCTCCAAACTGATTCGACTTTGACGTACTGTGTAGTTCACCACAGTTCAGTACAATGTGCGATTGGTGACTTTCAAATTCAATGTAAAGCGATCATATTCAGCTTGAATATGGCGAATATGGGAGGACAATACATGCGAGTGTCTTTAGCCGATAAACAAAGGTTAATTGACACCCAATAAATTAGGAGAGACTACATGAAAGAGACGAGAACAGTACAATCTAAAAAACAAAAAATGATTTGAACTGCTTGGACTTGACGTGCGGACTGAACGATCCATGTGTAGCAGCTGCGTCTATTCCTCGGAATGTTGTCAAACGGTGTCTATATGTGGTCGGCAGAGAGATGAAAATTGGAATAATCTTTCTGTGAAAAGTGCTTCGAGTCGGCATGCCTAGAGCACACACATTGTATCGTTCTCATAAAATCATCGTTTTCATGAAATCGTGTAACTACCTACTGTACATATCTAATCATACCTACAAATGTTCTGACGTCTATTCTATGGACTAAATAATTATGTATATACTGTATAATGTAGGTGATATTTGCGCTCTTATATTAATTAAATAAGGATAGTATTTGATGTCATTTTCGTGTAAATTACACCACACATAAATTTTTTTTTAAATTTCTCCTTGGGGTGCAGGCGCACCATGCGCCGGTAATTCTGCACATAAACATCCTGCCGGTGGATAAAGATTCTCTTAGATCGTCTATACCATTTTTATATGAATAAACTTTCGAAGAGTCAGAAAATATTATATTTTAAATAGAATCAGTGATAATTTTATAAATTATATAGCTTGTAATTACCCAAAATATGTTTGCAGTTTAATATTAACATAACACACTGAACCGGCAAATATGCGATAAGTTTATTTGATTGTCAGTTATACGACGTCATATTGCCTGATGGTAAACATTACTGGTTTGAAATACACGTTGAAAGAATATAACTTGAATGTTATCTTTAACGAAAAAGCTCGTCAATTGTGCGACGAATATAAAATAGAAGAAGTTAATGTGTATTCGCAGTTTGACTCAAAAGTACCGTATCTCATCAGAGCAATAACGAACCCGCTGTTTATCAGTATCAGACTAAATATCGTACTTTAACCTCCCCCGGTTTGGTGACTGGTATTATACGTGCAACGTTCGGCTACTACAGTAGTTAAATGGTCAGTCATGGAATAGTACCACAACTGGCCACGCAAGTAAACAGAAAAAAATGTTTTCGCCACGAGTTATATATCATCTCTCAATGCTGAAGTCCAAGTTTACGTCTAAAGCACATTGTTAAATGAATCTTACTCAACTTCTGATTACAATATAAGACGATCATTTCGTATGGTCAGACCTTCAGCAACTCTACTTTGTGAGAAAATGATTGGTTGTCTGGAATGAAAACAACAAAATTGATGGAAGAGTACTTCAGTTTGTGAGCAGTACACTGACAATACAGTTTGCAGAAAGTCAAAACCAGCGAACAATACAAACCCATTAGAATCTTGCGTCAGTGGAGAAATAACCACGTTTTACCACTGATCATTAATTGTTAACTGTAAGATCAATCTTGCTACCAATCAAAATGTGGTATGTCGTTATATAAATAGATAAAACCGAGTTTACAGGAATAGCAATTTTCATTGTTTGAGAGAAGAATTCTGTTGAGAGATACTTTCTTTGGATCAAATCAGGGTCAACCCAAGGAGGGCTAATGGCATAAAAGCGGCCTAGTCACATAAATTAACCACTACAGAGGTGACATCTCGGAATGTAACCAATTTTACTTAGAAATTCCGACGTATTCTACTCTCACATTTATTAGTAGTAAAATAAAACCGAAGGATGTTTTATAAATATCGCCTATTTCTACCCGTTTTTTTATTTTTATTAATTATGCACTTTTAATGAGCCCATGTTACTCCCAGGGAAACTGCGGTTCATTTGAGACCCTTAGCAACCCTCTGCCATGTTCCGTTCTCGAGTTATAAGCGTACAGCAGGACATCGCGACAGATCACCACAAATATACAGTAGTTATAGATGCGATAAAAACCGACTGTGTCACTAACGTAAAATGAGTTTTTATATCGGAAAAAAAGATTTATAATCGACAGTACAATTCAATAACGGCAGGTGCATATTGACATTTCCATTACAATAATGAACATGACGGCGCGGCGCGTAAGTTATTTTCCTGACAAAACAAAAGAAATTATTATTTCCTATGTGAATGAATCTGACCAAAAGTAACAGAAAATAAAAATTTTACAATATAGTTGCCAGAAAATTATATTAACTCGGAAAACTTATAACATTAAACAGATATAAAACAATGTTTTAGTAGCAAGCAGAATTGCTGACAATATTGGTTTATATCTTCAAGACCTTTACATCGAGGGACAAGAGTTAAGGCTCGTTGAGATCCGCCGTTAGAGGCATAAGTAGTACACGTATACAGTATAGTGGCGCCTACACGCCAACTATCACATGTACACACTCACCGTAATGTCGAGACAGTTGATTGCACACTGCGTGGGCGTGAAGTGCTCATTTATCTACATAACACTTCCTACACTCTAGTTGAACTCAGTTTAACCTTTTTGTCCTACACTCACCCGACCTACGTATATATAATGTAATATTGAGAAAGGGTAGCGGAACAAGTTAGTTAGAGTACATAAACCTTTTTATATGCTTTGGATAAAAAAAATTCTTTCTAGGAACTCAATTTTTTAGTGGAAACTGCAGTATTGTTCTTATAAGAACGCAGGCGTATGATTGCTGCAGCACATTGGCTAGTGACAAATAAGTTATACAGGCATTTAGTAAGAAGAGTTTGTTCTGACGCAATTTTCGTTCATTGTAGATCACACATTTTAAAAACCCAGTAACAGTGAATTCTTTTGATTCCGAAGATGACTACATACAATTAAAAAATCTTTGACAACTTAGAATCTCTCGGTTGGTTTCTGAAGGTATTGACAATATTTTTGTATTTGTCAATGTTCTCCGACAATAAAGCCCATATGCATTTACCAAGATAAAAAGAAGAACGAAGAGAAGGCTTCCATACATTTCAAAGATAAAAATATTTTGTTACTTACGTTAAAAAGTTTTCTTAATAATCCTTTCAACCTTTTGGTATCTTAAAATGTTTGTGTTTTCATGTGACATTTTCATTATTTTATGTTGCAATTTATGTTTTAGTTTCACTGATGATGCTGTAAGGGCAGCGAAAAACGTCTGATAATTAAATTTATGGACACCAAGAGCCTAGTCTTGAACTATTGTATAAGGGTTCATATCGCACTTCTCAACGGAAAGATAATATAAAATTGCAGACACCGACTTGGTAACATCATGGTAACGCTGTAACTATTGTAACTTGTGGGAAGAATCGGATAAAGAGTGTTGAAGCGGTGCTTTCGTCAAATGTAGTACTACTATCCCCTGATGATTTCTTTACATTTTTAATCAAGTAATGAAAGAACTGATAGCTATGCTATTTCCGTTCGGATGGGAAAACTACTAACGTCTCTCAGTGCAGCAACCTCTTGGATTTAGACCGTTGTAGACATGTTGGTGCTATCAAATAATGATTCCAAATTTTTCAGGCCCTTTTGAAAACTATATTAATACTATCACCACCATAGAAATATTGAGTAATTGTATGTCAAAAAAATCTTTGACTGAAGAAAAGTGATTGTAATCTGTGCACAGACTGAGTACTGGCAAAGTTTATAGCAACAAATCTGGTTTTGTTGATTTGTTGAAAGAATGCTCTTCGGGAGTTTTTATATAAAAATTTACTCTGACGCCAAATCTGAAAAAGTACTGTCAGCATTCGAAGCAAAAATGAAAGTGATAGTCCATACTTTTGAAGTCGCGAATCTAGGTTCATGACCTATACGACTAACTTACCGAATTTCCACTGAGATGTTCTCGACTTGAATTCAACGAATGGAAGGGAACGCCGGCATCACAGTTGATCTCCTTGTTCCCGATCACCGCAAGTTCCATGTTCATGTCCATACCAACGGCGTTGCCTTCCAATAAACCCTGCGAACGGTGCTGGTTAGATGCGGATTGCATCCTGATGGGACTTCTGCAACTTGGAGCGCACCCCATCCCGGGTACACACAACGGATTCCAAATGGGTCTGGGGCAGGGCGGCTTGCCAACCTTGGAAGAATGGCGCTATTAATCCGCTGAAAAACGATAGCACCCAGAAGTTAAAAAGCGTCGACTGTTCGCTTACTTAGAAAGATAAATACGACGTCGCAGGGAATTCCACTGGTGTATATTGTTATATTTATGTTGATTTTAACAGCGAGAGAAATTCTACACAATGACGCAAAAGTGATAGACGGCGTAGATGAAGATTTAAAAGCTGGTAGGTGGGGCACACTGGAATTTTGATCGATAACAATTAGAAAGCAGCGCTCCGCCCCACCCCCTCACAAGCGGAGCATATAGTCAGCCGGGGAATGCGAGAGGGAGATCTGATTTCACTTTTCCCACGAATGGTCTTATATCGACGAGACTCCAATTCGGGGGGTCGTTCATGGACGCGTTTTGGTCATCCGTTTATCAGGCTGTCTGTCGTCTGGTTTTGGCCAGCTGCGCCTCCTCTCTGTCTGTCGTCGACTGAATGAAAGATTATTCAGGAAAAGTCTTCAAGTCTCAACCCTATCTGATTGTCTTCGGAGGGTTTAAGGTCAATTGGAATCAGTCAAAACAAGTGCTTCAGTTAGATAAATCGATTACTAGTGTGTTCAAGCACTACACACGGGGTCGCATGTGTGTACAATTTTTAGCAAATCGGAGAACCGAGCGACGGTGCAGAGAAGCAGCTGCTAGCAAAGCGCACGCGCTCATGGCATTTCAAAGAGTTAGTTAGTTAGATATGTGCATATACACTGCGTCAAAATGCTATTGATCGCATAGTTCTGCATGCAGTTCTTGGGAGGCGTGTGTACTGTATTGCTGGAAGTACGACGGTTGGTTACACGAGCGAATGTCAGTCCTTGCTAGACAGATCAACACGTTTTGATGGCCTTCTGCTTGATTGATAACCAAATGACCTTCACGTGCCAATCAAAAACACACACCAGGCACTACTTCGGAGTGACGCCAATCCCGCGGTCAGTCAAATCAGACATCAGCTATTGACATTTTTGGCGAATTCTCGGGGCAAAACTACAGCTGTGCAGCGTCAGGCGGATCGGATTTAAGCCGGATGGGATGGTATTTTATTTTCACGAGCTATATTCCATCGAATGCGTTGTAAGGGGAGTGAGTGTGGGAGGGAGGCTTGAGAGTGGTGAACGTCGAACGAGGCATGCGTCTGTCGGGATTGGCAAAGAGAAGGCGGCGTAATGGTTCTGTATAAACAGCTATTATTCCGGAGGATGCTAAGGCAGGCAGGCAGGCTAACTGTCCCCACTGCGCGGTGCTCAAACTCCATTGAGCGAAGAGCATGTGGTGTGTGTGTGTTTGTGTGTGAAAGAGAGAAGAGAAAGAGAAAGAGGGTGGTAGAGAGGGATACAGAAGAGAAAATTTGGAACGTAGCCTTTCCGCAGTTCTTATATAACCCCCCCCCCCTCTCCTCCTCCCATACACATCCTCGGAGTGAGAAAGAATATAACAAATTGGATTTCTCCAGTTGGGAAAGTGAGACCGTTAGAGGGAAATTGCAGTTAGCAAAGTACGAAATAACCAACGCTCTACGCG
>JAUYWV010140835.1:0-10587 GCA_032274565.1 Nematoplana nigrocapitula | reverse complement strand
TTTCCTAACTTTATGTTTAACAACTTTTAATAATATTTTCATCGTTGTTACCCCCACATGGGGTCTGCTATAGGCCTCTATAGTAGGTGATTCCCATATTTTTAGTTCATCTAATTATAAGTGAAAACAACAAAATATTTCCTTGAGGGGTGAATATTTGTGAATTCTATTTCATTACTAATACACAATGAACCACCAGCAAGCACTATAATATTCTGACACTCAGTACTTTATTATATAGTTAATTATTTTGACTAAATTTAAAAATTGGAAAAAAAATTTATACTTTTTTCAATGCACTTTAAAAATTAAATTAGCTGTAACTTTTTTATTTAAATAAATTGTTATATGCAAAGTCATCTGTAGATCATGTTTTAATTAGGTGCCAATTTTCATCACTATAGTACACTCCTAAAGTAGATTTCAGTAGGGGGGGGGCGAATTAGACCCCCCCACTGGATACCTGGCTGCGTTAAATAGCCCCGTATGGATAGGGTTAACATCACTGTTGTCGGTGATCCACCCTGTGGCGTCTGAGTATTGCAATTATATTTGATGTTTGCCTGCTTCATGATGGTATACCTTACTGCTATCTAGGTTTTTTGTTAGCTGCGGGTCCAATGCGTTCGCTAAGTATATTGTAAAAAAGATGGGGCTTAAACTATCGCCTTGTGGCACACCTCTGTTGGTTGAAAAACTTTGCCCAATGTGACAGTTATTTTTTACTTTAATGTTTAAGTTATTTACTAAGATACTGACCATATGTAAGTCATCTTCTTTGATTAGTTTTCCTAGTAGGTTTAATAATTTACTTCTATTTAAGTCTATTAAGTCGGTTTGAAAAAACTGCTATTTACAAAAGTGATTTTAAACAAATTAATAAACGATGATGCGCAGGAACGCGTGATTTTGGGTTTACCAGCTGGTATTGTTGCTAAACTGATACCTTGTCTATCTAATGGAAGCTTAGAGTTATGGTGAGAGTCTTCTGAAATACAGGAGTTACACATATAATATCTTTTGCATAAATCTCTGGCGGGTTCAACCGACCATTAGCGGTTGTTGAAAACACGAGTCTACGTGCATTAAGCAGATAAATATGGAATAACTGGCCTTCCAGACCAAATATTATCGAAAACATTTGTGTCCTAACCACGCGAGCTTTCTTAATGAGTTTTCTCCTCAATCAGAGGTCAAGGAGTTCTTATAACTTGGGTCGCATAAAGCGTCTTGAATGAATATATTAGGAGTTCGTTTCATTTAGAGGTAGACTATATCCGCAATTTCATATGCTGTATGGGTTCTACTAAATTCTCTAAAATATCAGACAAATTACAAATTTATTCTATACTTCTTAGAAGCCTTTCATTATTCTAGGCTCATAACATTATAATACTTATTCCATTATAAAATGCTTTGGAAGGTAAATCGCATATTTTACTGATTTTCAAACACACAATAGGGTTTATGGTCTTCTATGGAAATAATCCGAAACCCGATAAAAAATGCGTTAAAGACAAAAACCATCAAGAGAGCAGGTTTATTTTTTATTGATTCTGAAATAGACGAGGAAGATTTGCACAGTTATGTACACACTTTCAGAGCACCATAGTGTTAGTTGACTGCATGGTATATGGGTTGGGACACAATAATGACCTCAAAAATTTGAATAGATCATGATTGTATTTTGTTGGTAAATCTCGACCTGCTTATATGTAGTTAATCCTCATTACCACACACCATGCAGTGTCATGTTTAAACATACAATGAAAACTCCAAATATCCTATCGAACCAGAATTCTGCGGAAATTTTGAAAAGTTATACATTTTATGGAGTCCTTTGGCGGTTTGGTCAACTGCCCCATTCCACGAGATCGACTAGATGCTTTGAATTTCAAAGAACGTTGGAGAATCCCCCAGTGTATTCCAAAGGATCCACCGACCGTTTCCGGTTTCGAAGGACGTTGGAGAATCCTCCAGTGTATTCCAGAGGATCCACCGACCGTTTCCAGTTTCGAAGGACGTTGGAGAATCCTCCAGTGTATTCCAGAGGATCCACCGACCGTTTCCGGTTTCGTAAGACGTTGGAGAATCCCCCAGTGTATTCCAGAGGATCCACCGACCGTTTCCGGTTTCGAAGAACGTTGGAGAATCCACCGGTGTATTCCAGAGGATCCACCAACCGTTTCCCGTTTCGTAGGACGTTTGAGAATCCTCCAGTGTATTCTAGTGGATCCACTAACCGTTTCCGGTTTCTAAGAACATTGGAAAATCCACCAGTGTATTCTAGCGGATCCACAGACCGTTTCCGGTTTCGAAGGACGTTAGAGAATCCCCCTGTGTATTCCAGAGGATCTACCAACCCTTTCTTGTTTCTGAGGACGTTGGAGAATCCCCCAGTGTATTCCAGAGGATCCACCGACCGTTTACGGTTTCTGAGGACGTTGGAGAATCCCCCAGTGTATTCCAGAGGATCCACCGACCGTTTCCGGTTTCGTAGGACGTTAGAGAATCCCCCAGTATATTCCAGAGGATCCACCGACCGTTTACGGTTTCGTAGGACGTTGGAGAATCCCCCAGTGTATTCCAGAGGATCGACGAGGCGTTTTTTAATGCGATTATGACTTCTAGCGTCTTCGGCGGATCGTTTCTGAAAGAATAAATCCAACATTTATAAAACGGTAACGCAAAGCATAATCTCTCATTTACAATTTATTATTTAAAATCTGCGAACAATCCAAAGGCAAGTAAAGCCCCATCTCAAATAGAAACTATAGTTAATCAAAACAAAGCACAATAACATGAATTAAATTCGCATTCAGAGTTATGCAAAAGCTCGGATAGAATATAATCTTGCTAAGTCTTCACCTTTGGTGCAAGTTCTAGCATCAATAAATAGCACAAATATCGTTAATTTTTGGAAAGGGTGCAATGCAATCATTCGTAATGAAAACGCCTATATTGATTTTGTCCAATACCGAAATTGGAAGGTGGAAAGAACTGCATGCTGTATAATAATGCAGTGTACCCTAAAAAGATTGGATCATTGGGTGGAAATGCAATGATTAGATGGGAAGGACATTACAAAGGCTGTAAAGATATTACTTGTCACAAACTTATTATTATTCCCAATTACAACCTATACTAGTGAAGCCTGGACAGTCACAAAAAACAATAGGAAGAAAATTGACGCCTTCGAGCTTTGGGTATGAAGAAGAATACCCCATGGACGGAAAGAAGAACGAAAAGAGAAGTGTGCTCAACAAAATTCAACCAGAAATTATCTCCATTGAAGCACAAATGTTACAGAATCGCCTCAGCAGCTACTTTGGCCACATCATACGAAGAGATGGCAACAACTTGGAAAAGTTGGTTATGCTTGGCATGCAGGTAGAAGGACAAAGAAGACTACCCTGGAGAAAATGACGTATACACCACGTATACGTCACATATATACACCACGTATACGTCACATACACACCACGTATACGTCATTATCTCCAGGGAAGCCAGACCGCAGTTACGTTTCAACAATGCCAAAACGCCCAGAGAATTTTGCGCGGTTGGACAATGTTAGCGCATTTCCGACGAGACAATTATCAAGTTAGTTTGTTGACTAATTATAAAAAAATATTATTATTTAGAAATGATAGTTTAAATCGTAAAAATGTAATAATGGGACACCAGGAAGGTATTTAACACCAACGGAAACCCAACCCTAGGGGCAAGAATCAAAGTGAGCGAAACCATGCTAGCCACAGACCGACCTAGAAAAAGTCAACGAGTTCAAAGAAAGTAGCCAATGGAAATCACTAAGATTTAATATGTACTTTCCTCTCGAGAAAGAAAGGTATGCCAAAATCAAGAAACCCTGCAAACCATACTGCCAGGATGTCCACACGGAATGCTGCAGCCCGTTCACCACCAGCGAACTCAACATTGCTCTCAAGAAATTTCACCCAAACTAAGCGGCAGGACCAGATGGAATCTGAAATGAGCACGTGACTCACCTTCCAGCCTCTGAAAACAGCTCCTCCTGTATATCCTCAACAAATCCTGGTAAAAATAAGAAATCCCAACAACCTATTGTTAATTGCTCACATCATCACTATCCTAAAAAGATCAAGACCCCGTATAGACGGGATCTTACCGCCCTATCGCTCTTCTCAGCTGCATTAGCAAACTCCTGGAAAGACTAGTCAAAGAACAATATAATGGCTTATAGAAAAACAAAATGTATTTACCCCTGAAAAATCGATAGACTGAAAAGAAGATTGCTCGGATAGTCCAGTCCATAGAGTATACTCTATGGTCCAGTCGGTCGAAGGCGGTTTCCACTATCCTTGTTCTCTGTGACTTCAAAAAGGCATACAACAAAGTCTGTAAGAAAGGCCTCTACCAAAAACTTCTTAGGATTGGAGTCCCAACTGCGCCTTAAAATGGATTCAATGTATTTTTGTCAGACAGAAAGACCAGTGCAAAGAATGGAGCTTCCATCTCGAAGAAGAGAGAGCGAGAGACGGTTATTATGCTAAGTGATAATTGAGCACTTAAGGTTAGTAATGTGAGTTCAACGTCCACTTGTTGTACATGTATATAGGGGGGACCAGGTAATGCCAGGGGTGATCAGCCATCATCATGTTGTCCTTCATGTAGTTGAGGACCAATTTGCTGAGAAGATGGGTGGTTATAGCAGGTAGTCCTGCTTCCTGTAGAGCGTCAGTGTATTAATGGTTGAGGAAGATGGCCCGCTATGCACATTTTTTGACTCGCTCGATAATCGTTCTTGTCAGTATTTAGGCCCGAGGGAACCACGCAGGTGCAACATATGCAAACACGCTTCTGATGTTGGAGCGATATAGATTGGTGATGTCGTTGGAGTTTCCCCCATGCTTTTCTAAGGTTCGTAGCCAGAATACCCTCTGATGACAATCAGTTGTGACACCCAGCAATTTGGTCGATTGCGCTTGTTGGACGGAGGGAGTCATCGATGGTGATTGGGTCGACAGTACACGGCTTCTTCGGGGACAAACTATAACCTCCACATTTTTTCGGACAGAGGAAAATAAAAGTATTTCCGCACCAATTTAGCAAATAGCTGTCCACATAACATCGCTCTGAAACAACTATAAAACCATATCAAACGTCAAATTAAAGAGATGCATGAACATAAAGGAAGCCTTTGCAAGGGAGAAAAGGAATAAAACGAATGGTACATTCCCACTTGCCACCACCCTCGACGTCACAATTGATATTTTTTGGTTGGCTACAAGTTCACGCGCCGCCAGCACCACCACCTGTCTTCTTTTTCTCCGGCAAACACAAGATGCGATTGTTTTTGTCGTGCGTCTTTCAGTGCGTTTATCTGCACAATTTTAAGGAAATCCTAACCAGCTGGTGCATGATGCGATTTATTTCAATGTATCGTTTGAAGAAAAAAGAGAAAAAATGCAATAGCATTATTTATAAGCTATTGCTAAGAACGGAGCTGTTGGATGCGTTACTGGATAGGCGGACAAAGGTGAAAGGGATTGTTTTTTTGGCAATGAATATTAAAAGAATTCAATATACACGATACATATTTAATTACCAGCGCTATATACAGTATGTTCATTAATAATGCCCAAGTTCAACTTTTTGCTGAATAAATTGAAGGAAAGTATTGAAAAGTGAAATTTTTTATCTACCTAGAAAGCTTGATCTGCACTGAAGATGGCAAATGTGACTCTGAAATCAAGAGAAGGATCAGCATGTCAAAGAGCAGTCATTTCAGAAGTTAGAGAGAGTATTGTGAGATAGGAAGGTGGCGATTGGAACAAGGAAAATAATTCTACGCTGTTATGGAAGTGAATGTTGGACGATATCATCACAGATGGAAAGCCGACTTAAAGCCATTGAAATGTGGGGGTTTTCTTGCGAAGAATGATCTGATTAATATCCTGGACAGACCACATTTCAACTGAAGAAGTCCTAAATAGAGCAGGAGAAGAAAGAAAGTTGATCAAATTTGATAAGAAAAAGGCAGCACGAATTCCCGGGCCATGTTATGAGGAGAATGAGGGACTAGAAGAAATTATAACATTCGGCATTATTAATGGAAAAAGTGGAAGAGGACGACCTCGTCTAACATACATGGAAAGTATTAGAAAACGGTTGCAAGTGCAAGTAGCACAGGAAAGGAAGGAAAGCTTGACTGTACAAAATATGTTGAAAACCTGCATGGATAGAGATTTGTGGAAATCCAATGTCTTAGAAGGACACGGTACATAGACAGATAGATTTTAAAGATTGACACCAATATGAGTATGGATTGCCTTTTCATCAGAGAAGCCACCGAAGAAAATCAATTTATTAAAGCAGGACCACGGTGGTGAAGTATGCAAGCTATCGATCCCCTGTCCACTAGAAATAGAAATAATAGCAGCAACTGAGCTAGGTGCACGAGATGTTTAATGTGGAATAATTTGATTTTTAATATTTAATATATTAATATTAAATACCTGGAACATCTCAGTTCATTTGTTATTTTGCAAAACATCTACGTCTGGACTTTGGGGAGCTACAGGCCAATATTAAGATCCAAAAAGTGGTATTGGAACCTCTTCTCCAATGCCCTAAATTTGGTTGTTGTTGCATGCTGGCGTCTCAAACAGCACAGTGTTTGTGTGAGAGAAAGTTTGAGAAAGTTTGAGCCATCTCGACTTCCGCCGTTCTCTCACAATGGCACTACTCCACACCAATTTTTCCGTATACTGTGTTCATCGAGGTGGTCCAACCGCTCCAGTCGTACCTGCGATTCGCCACGATGTCCAAGGACACTTTTCTGTATCCATCACAAAAGGGCGATGTGTCCTATGTAAGAAAAACACCATCAAGAAATGTGACAAATGCGATAAACGGCTCAATGGAAAGTGCTTCGTTACCTTTCATACACGATGAGTACATACTGTACAGTAAAATGTACTGCATAATCCCGAACATTTCTGAACAATAACTATTATCATCCATTTTTATGTAAATTTTGTCTGCTTAGCCCGCCAACGTTCGAATTTTTTAACATCGTGTTTTTCGTATATGTACATGAGCCAAATATTTGAGACTTGTGATATATCTTTTCCTCCATATTTGTAATAAAAAATATATTAAATCTAAAGTTACTTTCATTTTTTAAATATAGGCGGCGGGTAAACGGTTAACTATTATAGAAATTTATTTGAGCTCGCTCTCTCTCTCTCAGTCAGGTGGCGCGAAAAGCGCTGCTGTGGCCACCATGGGATTTAATTTGCATAAGTCAGATATTACATGTCAACAAATCGAATAAATTACTTGTGGGAAGACATTGAAGAATGAAACATGGCTACAATTAGGCGTAAAACTTTACGCATAGCATTTGTACGCCTAACTGAAAAGCGCTGTTGTGGTCACCAAGGAATTTAATTTGCATAAGTCAGATATTACATGTCAACAAATCGAATATATTACTTGTGGTAAGACATTGAAAAATGAAACATGGCTACAATTAGGCGTAAAATTTTACGCATAGCATTTGTACGCCTAACTGTAATCATATTTCCTTCTGGAATGTCTTCCCATGTGCTTGTAAACATGTTTTATGAAGATGGCAGAAGCTTGTTGAAACTACAATCTTTACAAAACGTTCAAGGTCAACTAAGAAATATACTTTTAAAAAATACTCTGGGACACTTAAAGTGCAGTTCACAGGCGAATCCGGTTTCCGTGTCTGGAGACGTCCAAGAACGGTTTGCAAACGATATTGTGAAAGAACGCTCCCTTTGGCGGAGGTGATATCATGGTTTCGAAGGGATCCGCTGTACCACGTGTAGGCAAGGGTGAATGGTAAACGGTATAAATACAAGAGGTCCTGAATTCACTGTGTTCTCTACCAGATTAGGCACGCTGTGGTGCTTCAATATAACAACGCTATAGACCCCATCGTTCAAGAGCGGTCAATGGCTCTATACAGCAGGGAGGAGTAGACCGCTTTGTCAGCAAACAGTCTGCTAACAAGCTGTGTAATCTCACTTACAAATTACGAATTTCATTTACACTTTACGGTGTTTCATTTACAATTTGCGAATCTTATTTGTAAGTCAAGTGTTCTCATTAACAATTTACGTTATCTCATTTAAAAGTCACGTAATCTCATTTAAAAATGACATAACCCATTTACAAGTTACATAATATCATTTACAAATTACATTATAACTGACTTACAAGCTACGTAACTCCTTTACAAGCTACATAAGCTCATTCACATTTTAAAATATGTAGATAGAAGATGAGCCTGCTACAGAGATTGACCTTTTTAATATACTCGACGAGACCCAGCTGTATCTCATTAGTTTCAGATTAGAAGTTGAATGAAATTGGACAAGCATACAGTAGATTACGGAATTTGGAATAACTTGTAAACATACAGCACTACCGTAGAAGAGATTCCAGTTTGAAAACGTTTGCGGGGTGAGTAAATGTACTCGACTGTCAATTAATCGCTTTACCTGGAAAAGTTCAAACTATGTTATTGTGAAATGGCTCTACCAGAGTTCCATTGTAAATAAATTTCATAATCCTAATTTTGCTATTCCATGCGTTCTGAATGTTTTGCACTACAGTTTCTTATGACTTCCTTAAAACGGTCTGTTTTTAACTTCTATAACGTCCGTCAAGGCTTCCATTCTTTCTGGCGAAACCGCAGCTTCACCAGTCGGCCGCCTCCTTCAGTTTTCGACACAGATCGGCCATTCCTGATATACCGGGCGCTGATCTCCTTTCGATTCCAATGCGTTGCCGAAATGCCAAAAACTAACAGCCTCGCTCCTTTTCCATTCGGACTCCACCGTCACCGCCGCTGTTGAATGTTCATTCTCTATGCTAAACAAACTGCTAAAAATGATCGCCATTTGTCGACTGATAATGTTTTCAAGTATACTGTATGCAGTGCCGTACTATAATCCCCGCAATACTATAATAATTTGATTTGACAAATGAACTTGGAATTCTGCGGAATACTTTTTTAATTTTATGATCGTGAGCTGAATAAAGATTTTTTAAATACGTAATTGGATTGTAATTCACGAACATGCTCTATTTCTTATCTATCTCAGTTAAAAATCGGTTAGGTCTACAAGGTCATTAGGCCTAGACATAAATCCCCCAAACTTATGACACCCGGCATAATCGAGCGGATATCGGATATATAAATTCATTGATTGTCTCAATTTCGTAGGTTATTCATGAATTTTTTTATGAAATTATTGTTATCTAGTATTTTGTATCCAGAATACTTGTATACTCAATAAATATATCACCAAAACAATTAAATTAACTCCATTTGTATAGCTGGTACATCTACGATATACGTGGCATGTTTTATACCTTGTCTGTCCTGGACTGCGAGTTCAAACACTCAATTCATCTATCCCACCACACACCAAGATGGCGGTATTAACCAATAATTTCACCATAATTGTTTCTATCATGAGGTCTTTGCTGAAAACATGTGGTATTGAATCACTCCGCGTCCAAAAATTAAGAGACACGTGATCGATATGGAGAGTGAGTCTCCCGTTTTTTTTCTGTAACCATTTCAACGATAGACCTGGTTCTTTTTGTTAACGATTGAAGATTCCTTTAATAATAGACAGAGCTTTTTTTCGCTAATCTCCCCATGCATGAGTTATTTGATATAGTACACTACTGAATCTCTCTGTCTGTTGGGAGGAATAAGGGGTGACAAACTACGAGGACGGACGGTGCAGATTTTATCACTTTTCACGTTTTCAATACCTCTGAGATCCGACTACGCGGCCTAAAAAGCAAAAGCTAACACCAAGCATTACGCCAAAGTACCTTTGCGCAATTAATAAAAAAACTTTAGTGAAAGAATCCAAGATTTTTGTGTCTCACTTTTATGTGTCCAGATTGAACGAGAACCGCGACAACTGCCAGCAGGATGAGGAAACTCTTCACCGCCTTGTTCATCTTCACTCTTTCGACTGTGATCCACTGAAAAGACACAAATATTCAAATATTTGCCAATTTCTAAATCGACAATCTCTGTAAGCCATACGAACCGAGGTGCGTCTTATTTATACTCCACCCACCATCGATGAACTAATATCAGCCAGGGGGAGAAAGAGGAGCGGGACTGCAGACGTCTGATCTGATTGGTCAATGGGTATCTTAAATACAACTAACGAACTTACTTACTGGCTTTTCTATTGGTTAACAGTTAACTCGATTTTAATGCCATTTTTTTCGACTTTTCGCTTCTCTTTCATTTAGCTTACTCTCTTTTATAAACGTAATTAAAAGAAATGAAAATAAATTTTATCGGAAAAATGGTTTAATTATAAGGAAATAAGCCGTATGAAAATTATTAATTAGACTGATAGTACAATTAATAAATAAGCAGTCGGAAAACATAGTTAGGTATTTATTTCTTTTACTAAAAGCTCTGGTGGGTTTGAATTGTTGTTGTTCTTGTTGACGACTACAGACACCTGCGGAAGTGGTTCCACAACCGCAGTGCCTCCACGGGTTTCTGGACCAAATCGCTCATCGACG
>JAUYWV010140824.1:0-10588 GCA_032274565.1 Nematoplana nigrocapitula | reverse complement strand
TGATCGTTTTGTCCCATATGAAGGGGGCAATGTTTGCCCACGCCCCTGCCGCAGCCTTTCTCCTGTTGCCACCTCTGGTACTGCTTCTCCATTCCAACTCACTCTCGATCCCAGGTACACAAAAACTATCTTTCTCGTTTAGCTTTACGTTTTCCAACAGCTGAATCGTATTACTTCAGTCTTTTCTTTACTTACCGTCATGGTCACCAAAGATGTTGTTCCATGCTTGTAGCCTGTCTCTCAGCTCTTCCTCACTTCTCGCCCCCACAGCTATGTCGTCCGCATACAATTCATCGGGCTTCCAACCTCCATCTGCTTGCTCACATATTCCATGACCAGCACGAACAGGATAAGACTTAAAGCACTCCCTTGGAAAAATCCGATTGTAACCTTATTCGAAATAAATTTAAACCGTATATTTCAAATACTTTTTCTGCCGAGTCTACTGTATAGTTCTAGAGTTTCTGCAAAGTAACTTAAGCCACTTTCTCCCTATTTTCTTGACTCATCATCATCATAAGTGCCATCCTCCTTGAGTTTGGGCGACAGATGATGCACATCTGCTTGCTATTCTTCTCCACTGTTTCCTGTCCTGAGCCAGGTTTTTTCATTCGTTAAGTGTATGTCTAGTCCAGGGGTTGATGTTGTCTGTCCACTGCATTCTCGGGGAACCCTGATATCTACTTCCCTCCTACATGCCCTCCATCACAGTCTGCGCTACTACGTGTCACATGATCGAAATATCGTAATTTCACTTTCCTAGCTCATAACGTGAGCTCTCTCTGCACACCCAGCTCTTCCATCACTGATTCATTCCTGCTGTGGACCCTCCAAGATACCGCATTCATTCGCCGCCAGCGCCACATTTCAAAAGTATTAATCATGTTTTCATCTGACCATCCGCTCCATACATGGGTTTGATCTTTACTTCTTTTCTGATGCGTTTATTTCTCCAAATGTGCCGCTTTTGCTCTTGGTGTCCATTGCGCAATCTCCTGTTGAAGTTTTTCATGATTCAAGAAATGTAAATGTGTGAACTTGCTCCACTGTAAAAAATATGAATACCAGCGTCATTAGCGCATAATGTATCTGTTTCTGTCAGCCGCATGAAAAGAGTTTTGCTATTTCAGATTCAGCAAACATTGATTTTATTTGACTGGTCCATCGGACCACACCCACTGATAGGTCGACTGTCATCGCATGCTCGTTATCCCAATTGGTACATGATTAATTGCTGTGGCCGCCTTTTGACGCAGTTTATCAACCTTGGACCCATATAGAAAATAACACAGAAAAGGAAGGAATTGAAAATAAGATAGACTGCGGGCTCGTGAGCGATACGCCGATTCTCCGGAGAAAATATGCAAAGAATCTCCCGCAAATACATAGCTTTAATTTCTAGTAATTCCTATAATTTATGTCAAGTTCTTTATTTTTCTATGGATTGGATTATACTGGCGTGTAACCCTATCTTTTTAAGCATTATTATACGATTACATCATTATACATTATATTTAGTCACAAAGATTAAAAGTCCTTATAAATACTTCTGAAAATATGAGAGATCTAACCCCCATCAGTGAATGATCCGAAATATTTATGTAACTGATAAGCAAAGTGTTCACATTTGTTCTCGTGCTCTCATTCGAACTGGATGGCAAGATGGAAAGACTAAATGCATGTATTTATCAGCCAGTGAGTATAGGTAACACGCCATATGATTAATATATAAACTAGTAATTTTAATAAAATGTTCCAATGATCACGCTATGGATAGAGGTATGATATTCTATGTAGCCCAATATTTTAAATGCCTTAACTTAATCATATACACATTTAGTATAACTGAACATTTCATTCAACCAGTTTCGCACACTGCATCGGTAAATTCAAATGCCACATGAGCAGGATTAATTAATTGACGTGAGTAGCAACAGGAATGCGATCAAATTTCCCTAGATGCATGGCATCCCCATTTCCATCTGCCTATACCGGAAAATACTGAGGTAAACTTGCGTGGTATGACAGTAGAGACTATGATGTTATAGATAGGAATGTTTATAGTTCAAAATATATCTTAATTACATAGATATTTCCTATCGCGTTTATTTGTTTAACATTTATCTTACTTTACCCCATTTAAATCTCCATTAAAGAGTAGTTTTGCAATTAAATTCTATTTTTATTTTAAAGATGTTGCTGAATCTGGTTTGTAAAAGTGGTGTGATTCCTACCAATTCTCTTGCCAGATTGATTCTGATTTTCCTACATTGGGAAAACCAAAACGCCACATGTTCAAACGAATTCAGGAACAGTGTCATGGTAATTCAGTCATTATTTCTCATTTAGCCTTATGTAATAATCGTAGTCTCAAAAATTATTTTACCGATGTTTGTGTTTCAGTGCATCAATAATTTTCCGTGTAATTGTGTTTACATTTTGAACTTTGTCTGATGAAGACAATCTATTGATGTCGAAAGCGTTTGCAATAGAATATATGCTAGCAATATTTGCCTGTGTTTTGTTTTGGTATTTAAAAACAGTACTGTGCAGCGAGTGAAATTTGTGAGGCTGAAGTCAGGGATTTGGCAAAACAGAACACGGCGCGAATTTAGTACTCTTATATCAAGATAACGCTCCAGTACATTCGTCAAGAAAAACTAAACAAAACAAGATAGCTCTCTCGCATCGAAGTCATCACACATCTGACCTCCTACGATTAGACTATCCCCCCATGCAGGGGGTGTCCTGCTCCGGCGGACGAAGTGATGCGGTGCCTTCAACTTTCTCGTTTACTCTCCTCTCTATCTATTTTCTCTTTTTTTCTCGATTCCCTTTTCTCCCTCTTTTTTCCTGTCTCTCTTTATCTCTCTCTCTCTCGCTCGAGTGTTCAAGCCCCTGAAGAAGACTTCTTTTGAAATCCCAATTGGGCTTTTTTCAAAATATATTTTTTCTAATTATCATTTTTTGAGTTTTTCTACTGGTGCATTTCGGCGTGTGTGCGACACAAGGGAGCTTGCTCTCTTTCTCTCGCTCTCTCTCTCTCTCTCTCTCTCTCTCTCACACACACACACACACACACTTATCTTTCATTTATCGCTCATTCTTTTCAAATCTTTTATATCTCAACTCTATCGCATTTCTGTCTTTCCTCAATTCTCTTTATCTTTCTCTCTTTATTTTCTCTCTCTCTCTCATTTCTCTCATCTATCTTCTCTCCACCTGGTTTATCTCCAACTCTTTCACTTCTTTTCTTTCTTCCCTCTCTCTTTCCTCCAGGAATTCGGGGCGCTGAGTAGGCCCCTCGACTGTGAAGGACATCAACAACGACCATCAGACTATGACTTATTTTGGATCAATTGTGCACTGCTTGAAAAGAAGAAACTTTGCAACAATGGAGATGATGTCGAAAACAAGTATCGCGAGTCTTTACCTCAAACCAAAGAATGGTGCAAGCGTGAGATAGAGAAAGATCCTTGAAGATGTATGCACTGCATTCCGTTTATACATATGAGTACCTTTGCATTTTTGTATTTTTCTGCTATGAATAATAAACTTAATTACGTTTGAATTACTTAAATATTGATTCGTTTTAAAGTAAGTTGAAATGTGAGCTAAAATTGTGTTTTCAATTAATCAATTATGTAATTCAGAGAAAACTCTCACTACGCATATGTTCGACACAGCTCTTTCATTATCTTAGAGCATTGAACTATAATTGGACAACTCACCTGGTTTCATCCGCGTAGACAGAGTCCAAAACTTTGATCGTATAGTCCAAATTCTTGATCAGATCCGACCGACTGATGCTCTCCGCCTCCACGAGTTGAAGCAGTTTCTTCAAACTATTTGATGAAAGAGAAATGACATTCTTCTGTAACAGGTGCTTGGACGTCTCCACGGATGACAGACCAAAATTGCTGGTTTGGGCCCGGTGATGATTCATAGGGCTGGCGGGCATATTAGTAAGGTTACCGTCCGAATTATACGAAGACCACATCAAAATTGACGAGATGATGAGTTTCCAATGTTGTCTTAGAAACAAGCAATAGGGATGCTACTGGGATCCAGTGGCTCAAAAGAGGGGAACTAAACACTCTCTGCCGATTATTACTTTTTTCCCTACGCAGTGTGTCTGAAGAAGATAATCGCCTGAAAAATCGTTCCTCCTTTTCGTAACGACTGAGTTCGTCGAGAATAGCAGTCAATAGCTGGAGTTAGTGAAATATATCCTAGAGATAAGACCCAAACTTTGTGACATTCAGGGATTGCCAAATTATAAATCTAGTTGGTGCAATTATTCACAGTAGCACGCACACACACCATACAGGCACATATATATATAAATCGAAACAAGCACACACAGCGACATTTTGACGTGTTATAGTGAGTTTAATCTTTCATGTATAATTTCCAGTTAGACAGATAGAGAAACACCCTATTCCAGGTTGGGTGCTGGAGAATAAGACAAAAATAAAACCAACTTGACAATCGTAGCGCAGTGTAAGTCGTGTGCTTTGTCTATCACACTCTGTGTTTCAGCACTGAAAACCCATTTCCGACAGACGCTTTGCTATTTTTCCTCTCTTCCAACAATTCAGCCACGACGAGAATCTCCTCTCAACTGCTGTCTTCCACCACGTATAGAGAAGAAGGGGTTGGCAACGACTTTGACTGGTTTGATGATTAAACAACAAAAAACATCTGACCAATTAGAGAGCATTCCGTGCTCATCCCCAAATCACCTGTTATTTACTCTCTCATTTTGGCTGCCTTTCACTTGACTAAGACGCTGGCATAGAAATGGAGAAAAATAAATGTCAATACAATTGTTAAAGATTTTTAAAGCAATTATCATTTTGAAAAAGACAATACCTTCCTTAAACCCTTTTGAGCAGCGCAGTAGTGCCAATGTAAATTAATGTCATGTTAAAAACGCACTTTTTGATAGATCAATTTATACCATAATGGAAAAGTATGATTATCATTTAATATTTGTGATCTTCAGTCTGGTCAATTTGTCTCGTTTCAGGTTTTCACACTTTAGTGTATCTGATAACTGCATGGGATATTCACGCAGGAGCCTTATAAATGCTGCTAATTTCTTTTGGCTTGCAGTTGTTATGGTCCATGACTATGACCCAATAAGCACTGGAGAAATCACAAATGGTCTGCGAAGCTGCACTCTTGATTTCAGAGATATTTTACTGGATATCCTTTTTGTATTCACTATTTAGTTATGAAAAGACACTTATGCCAATTTCAATTCTGTTCTTGATCTCTGTTTCTGACCTTTCGTCTTCCGAGAGTGAAGAACGCACGTATTTGAAGGATGTCACCTCTTCCAAGTTTTGCACAGTCATCCATCACCTTTGGATTTAAATGTTATTACGCATATACTGTACATAAATTACTAAACTACGTTATTGCTCTGATAAATCAATTGGGCAAATAGTCACACAATAAATATGATAACTAAGGCCAGTGCAGAAATTAATTTCATTTTTTCTCCGCGTGATATCACTCTATATATACGGTAAAAATAGGTGACATAAATCTCGAAAGGTCAAATTAAAGTTGTCTTTTGATTTCTTTGGCGTTCATATGCTTAGTTATAGCCTACTTATCGATCAGTATAATGCAGACAGTTCTATATAAGAAATACATCTGTATACATACCGAACGCAACACGCATAGCTGGCCTCTGTGGACCCAGCGGGAGGCATGTGTTCCACAGCTACTTCATTCGTGGCATAGCGACCCAGATCGGAGTGGGCTAGAGTCGGGAAGGCGGTCTCTATGGAGGCTCCGTCTAGTGGAGGATCGAAGTCGGCCAGACGTTCAATTTCAGACAGAGGTCTTGACTGATTCTTGTCGGATTCTGGAAGACAATAGATCAAAAGTTAAATCTGGCGAAATCAATAAAATATAAGCAAGCGACGGAAATTCTTACCCCTCCCTGCAGGGTTGCTTAGTCTCTCAGATGCCGCTGAAAAACTTCTCAACTTTGTTCGACCAAAATAAACAAAAAAACATTTCCGCAGGTGGTGATTTATAGATTTATGCAAAACCTTTTTGCTACAGTAAAAGATTGATTATTATTGATTTAGAGTTAGGTGTTTCTTTGTGGTTGAAAAAATGGGTTACAATTTTTTGCATATAAGAAAAACAGTTTTCCCTAAATACGTTCGATTCTACAGACTCAAACACATATTGTAAAATTGAGATGGCCAGTGCTGTAGATATGTGCAGATTTGATCACTATCACAGTAAAAATACGTACCGCAATTTTGACTGTTCATCTAAGAATCTCGTATTGATTGAGAATCATTTAAATTATCGTAGATTTGCGGGAAATAAATGACCACCATTAACCCGTAGATCTACTATTTAAAGTTAGATATTTAATAATAATAATAACGGTTCATTCAACTATATAAATGGAAATCAAATTAAACAAACATAAAAAGAATTTTAAGCATCTATAAACGACACCGTTGGCAACATTTGCGGATAGACATAACAGTAAAGCAATTTGATCTCTAGATGTTCCCGAAAAACATCAAAAGTATTTAAACGATGCAGGGATGCAATGCTGTGCCGACGATGATCATTATCCTGCGCACGAGATATCAAGTTAACAATCATATTACGTCTTGTATCAAGTGAAAGGTATTTCAAGTGTCACAGGGGCAATTTAGGCGCACAAATATGTAATTTTAATTCGTATAGCACGGCGAAAAATGCCAATGACACTAACATAGTGGCTTAGAAAACCAAAATGTTCAGTGGTGTACAAAAGCAAAGCTTCAATAATGTTGAAGTATACATATATACACTATACAGTAACTCATCGTGAAAAAGATATCTGTTTTTAGGATTCTAAGGCGATATATAGTCTTTTAGAACACATGGCTTCAACGAAGGCAAAATGCACATCCCAGACTATGCGACCCCAAGAACTTTCGGATTAGAATTTGGACTCTAGGTGAGAAGGTGAGAATATAATCTCCATATGACTTTTTTTATGATTAAGCATCGCGTCTTATTAATATTTAAAGTAAAGAGATTGTATATCAGCATGTAATAATAAATACGTTGACAGATAAACGGGTTGAAGATCATGACACATCAAAAGAAAAAGGAAAGAGATAAAGTTTATAAGAATTAAGCATCTACCAATTTTAAATAATGTATGGCATAAAACCCTAGCTGAAGAGGAAGAAGATATTGACCCTTTGTGAAATATTTGTAAACTGTATTACTTAGAGTAGTAAAGTTTTAAATATCAGAAAAAAATTATTTGTGTAAACTTCCCTATTTCTGGAGTGAATGTGTAATTTTGTGGTGCTCGTTAATTATAATTAATTCATGACTGTTTAGTTATATATCAATTTAAAATGATTTTAAGATATTCTCGAATAATTCCCCGCGAAATGTGAAGAAATGAGAAAATTAATCAAATTGAGAAGCCTCCTCTTTGAAATCAAATACCTATAAAAACATTTTGCAAATGCTATCTTTTTGATAATGTTTTTTATCTTTCGGTGTATATAAAATTGTGTAAATACATTGAACAAGCGCTGCGCACACGCAAACTTCAGAATTACCAAGATGAATGTAAGAAGAATGTCATGTACATACTATGTGCAAAGGAAAAATATTGAAAGAAATCGTTTTTTAAATAAACATTCTTTGAATGATATGAAACATGCGCAACTGCTATAGTTTAGGCAATACTTTTCTCTTTTTTAGATATAATTTGATGTAAATATTCAAAATTGTCTTTGTTCGCAGTTTTTAGTTTTTTATACGTACGAGGGGAAGTCAATAAGTAAGCGAACTGGATACGAAAGCAAACTCCTACACATATAATCTATGCATTTTATTAACTATAGAACATCTAAGATGTGTGTGAAAATTTCATGTTGATACTTCTATGAACCGCTTCACAATTCGAATTTGAAAATTAAAAGTCAAGAAATTTAAAAAATAGCTTATATTTTGACTAAAAGCAATAATTTTCTAATATTAAAACTTCATAATTATTTATTGACATTAGAAAACAAAGATTTATAGTGCCTTCTAAATAGTTAATGTAAACACAAGAAGATCTATAGAACCTCACAACTTTTCAAAATACTCTCCATTTCCATTTGGAGGCGTACTCTTTCTGGAATCTCTTTTCTTCGGAGTATATAGGACTATCGTCGTTGTTTATATACTCTCTGTATATATAAAGAGAGTTTAGTTTGCATGGTGCACCCAAACATCTCTTGAACGGTGTTGTTTCTCGGTGTGTCATTGGGAGTATACACTTTTTATGTCATGTATAGCACTTTCAGAAGAACAGTATATAGATAATGGAATTCTTTCATTGATATCTATAATTATTTTAAGTCGGCTTTTAAAAGTGCATTATAATCTTTTAATTGTGCTATTACCTCGCGGGATATGCTATAAAGATGCTATTGTCTGTGTTTAATTCATCGCCCAGCATATATGTATAGAGTCTGAAACCGACAGATTTAATATTGATTTACTTTATTTCCTCGTTTTTCCTATATATTTGGCTTTTCGCAGAGCCTGTTTCGTATACAGTATATATTCTATATTAACGAATATCAAGCATAGGTATCGGACTTAACATTTCCTGGATTTTGGCTGTTAATTTAACAAACGCCCCAAACCTGGCTAATTCATTCTTGAGATCCGTTGCATCCCGAAGGACAGCTCTGAATTGTATCCGACTTTGACCATATAGAGACCGCAAAGGGCGGTACTCAGTCTGTAAAAAAGAAATTTGAATTCGCTAAATGTCTATATGCAGATCTCTTACATTTTTATTATCTATTTTAAAAGTAAAACGTTTCCATAACTCTTGTTTTGAATTTGAATATATTTAGCATAACAAATAATGAAAATCAGAAAACGGGTGATACAATAAACACAAATGAGAAACACTGAAAAAGAAATCACATGATCAGTCAGTAACAGTCTTATTAACGAGGATGGCAGAGGCAGGGAATGTAAAAAAAGGAGTTGATTTCCTCGTTGTCTTACATGGAGGCTGTATAAAACGATCTGACAAAGATGATTTTGGGTTGCAGATTGTGTAAGTGGGTGGTGAGGGTTTTGGGAGATTTGTTTAAGCAGTTTGACTGCAGCAAAGCTCCGACGTGCCGTTAGGTCAGTAAAGAATCACAGGTATACATGACGATCCACAAATGAACAAGTGGGCTCGTCGTTGAATTTTGTCGAGAGTTTCGCGGTTTTGGGCGGACATATACCCACTAAAAGGGGAGAGCAGTATTCGAGAACTGACAGAATTAATCCTCATTACAGATCTTTCAGAGATTTTTGGTTAATTATATACTGATAGGAGCACTGGAAGGGCATACAGGCGTCTTGATGCAGTCGCGTTTACGGTTTTCACTTGGGCTTTCCAAGTTAGGTCAGACGTAAAGATGATTCCGAGGATTTTGAGCTGGTCAACTTGGGTGAGATTTGGGAGTGTATATAGGGTAGTGGTGTCTTGGAAATTCGGGGATCCACAAAACTTGCACTTTTGGAGATTAAGAGATAGTCCAACGGACGACGTCCAGCTTACCATATTGTCGTGTTCATCTATACACTGGTGTTGTGGAGAGGGTCAACAATGCGAACTGCAAAAGTATAGTCGTCGATGTACTTTTCAAGTATATTTATAGAGTCCAGCGGAGATAGAGACCAAACTACCAAGTTAAACAGATAGGGGCCCATAATTTAACCATGTGGAATACCTGAAGTTACAGGAAGGTCGTTTTGATTGATTGGTAAATTTCACTGTTTGTGTTCGGTTTTTGAAAAGAAATTAAGTTATACATGCGTTCATGCGTAGATAGTCTCCTCGCTTGCCTTAGACAAACGCAACACTGCTTGCTATTTGGACTGAATCGTCTGATTTTGTGCGTCGAACCATTTGGAACGACGAAATTGAGTCTCTGCGGCGCTATAGACGCGTCCCTCTATCCAGTGTGACTCTTATAACGATGCGGATGAGGAGAAACAAACTGGTTAGTGAATAACAATGCGAATAGTTTCATTTTTAAGCAGACATTTCAATTTTAAAGCTTGTTTCGCGTACAAACAAACATTTTTATTGATTTCTTACAAAGTAGACAACAGTGTTCAGGGAATCGTTTAAATCGCGAATTCACTCGCACTGTCAAATTTATAACAATTCGCCTTTTCTACGTATATAGGAGTCACACTGAGACAACACTGAGTCAACAATAAATCAGCATGACTTTGATTGGAAATACTGCCTTATATTTCTCGACCAGCGCTTGATCTATTGGTCTCCTCCCCCCCCCCCCGGAAACCATCAGCAGTTCCAGATTTATCACGTTTGAGAATTATTTCACTTTTTACCATCATTTGCTCCTCCTTTTCATGGGGAATAAATTTTATGTTCGTTTGTGATTTTCTTCTCTATATAGGCAGACTGACTGAACGCTATTAGACTCTGGTTGATATTGTGGCGTGGGGAATATTGGACGGGAAACCACCCCACGATTTCCAAGCGTAACGAATTAATGGCAGTTAA
>JAUYWV010140813.1:0-10588 GCA_032274565.1 Nematoplana nigrocapitula | reverse complement strand
TATAAAACCTCCTTAGATTTCTCTGGATTAGGTCGAACATGGAACTGCTCAAGAGGAGAAGATAGAACAACTTTTTGTTGAGTTGTTTTGAGTGGATAATCAGAGTGACCAGAGCCAAGTTGCAGTGAGCACCGATCAGGGCGATCAGAAAAAGTTGAGAGAGGAGAACCGATTTGACTATTAATTATCGGTAACTGAAAGTATATGTCATTTACGTCCTTGAAGGTTACCTACAGTATAAGTGCTATATTTATATAAATTTATTTATTCCAGATCATGCGTCAGTCTACTATTTTGAGGAATCTATCGTTATGCCCATTAAAGTCGCCGCAAGCTAAATTTGGCTGTTTCTGTGTTTTCACCACAACAACAGCATTGCTGCAATGTTTGTGTTTGGCGATGATGGATTCTAGAACGGGGCTTTCGAAATTCTCTAATAAAACAATTAGTAATATACTCTACATCTTACCGGATCTGATATAATATATCACCAACGATATTTGTCTGTGAAACTAAATCACATTCAGTCGAGCCGTCAAGTGATGTGATTTAACCGATTTTGCTGGTGGTACTTTTGATCCTTGCATATGAAATATCACCATTTAATATTTGCTCTACAGAAATCACGGCTATGACGCTTAAGACATTGATTATTGCGTATTGAAAAGCTCAGCTGATCAGTTGTTATCTTTGAATACAGTCCATTGAGAATAGATAAATCTCTATTTTATTACTGGCGACAGTTTAGACGGAGAAAATGATGAAGTTTTTAGATTTGGTGATACAAATGAGGAAGATTTGGTTTATCTTACCAGGAAACAGTTCAGTGAAGGAACTGCGAAGAAAATTTTGTCGGAAATGCCTCCGACGTGTGCTTTGTCGGGGAAACGTGTCTTTGAAGATGAATCTGCACGTTTATCACAGAAGAAAAAGCTCAAGAAGACAGTGGTGAAGGTGGTTGTCTAGCATATAGAAGATAGTGAGGATGAATAAATCGAACTTGGTTTAATTAGTTTTAAACAGACACTTATGCCGTTTTTTTATTGTTAATAAATGTTTTTAACTTTCTTTTATTCTTTTCCAAGGAAATTCAAGCGGATGAAATTCGTCGTTTCACGTCCGGTAAAATTCAACCGGTTAGAATTTCACGTCCGGTAAATTTCATCCGGTTAGAAATTAATCTGTCGTGAAGTAAAATCACACTTTGTGGTAAACAATACCAAATTCGGTGAAGATCTGCATTTATCTTTGGAAGTTATCAGTTAGTTAACAAAAATCTGGGTGAAGTGTGCAAAGAATTATCAAGAAAGATCTCCAAATGCATTCTGTAAGTGCCAGATGGATACCTCACACTCTGAGTGATAATCCAAAACGCCAACGAATAGATATAGTGCTGAATGTCTACTACACGCCTTCAAACAGGGATAATAACGGAATACTTTTTATTTTATGATATGAATGTTGCACAGGTTCGTAGTTCGAAACAAGGAGATAACACGCAGTGACATATTTTTGGAAATATCTATGAAGCAAATGACTTTGTGAATCATCTTCTACGAATATTTACTTCTTGAAAGTTAATCAACGAGCTGCAACATTTTTCTAAAATGACCTCTAAAGACCATTTAACAACAATGAGATTTCTTACCAGTGTTGAAAATATAGCTGAACCTTTGAACCCATTAAGCGCATAACATTAAGTAACGTTAACATAAATATATGTATATTAACGTATAACCAATTTTTTTGTTCCCATTTTATACCTCACCAGCAATAAATCCGAGTGGAAAGAGTTTACATGTTTGCTTATTCATATTCAGGTCGGATGGCTTAGTCCATATGTATTAAACGTTTTGCATGATGTGATGGGCCTTCCAGAAAAAGGGTGCCCTTTGGAAAATATGTCCCGCCCTCGTGCACGAAATCCTGGCAACGCGGTTTTACAAATCAAGATTGGCATCACAGGCCCAGATACACCGGATTGGTCAATTTGTTATGACGATGGATGACCAAAAACTACAGTCCTTAATTTGAAACCCGACCTTACCTGACTCAAACCTGCCCTTGTTTCAGCGGGAGAAGTACTGGTTCGACTTATTTATAAGCATTGGAATACACTGGGAATAAGTGTTTATCCACACGATATTCCCCTTCAACAATGCAACAAATTCGGAGTTGCTTATTGAAACACTATGAGTTGGCGTCCTTTTGTCGCCATGCTTACGCGTTTTTTATGCTACCAGTCAGCACTCTGATTCCAGGTTCCCAACCTCTCCCGGCCGCCGGGATGTCCGTTTCACTTCACGTCACCACCACATCACATCATCATTCAGTAGGCCTAACCTCGTTGGTATCGCCTCCTCTCAGTCAGTGCGTCGAGGGGAAGAAACGCCTCACCACTTCCACTATCACCTACGCGCACAGTAAACGACAGGAGAGAAACGGTGAGTCGATAAATCCAATACCTTTCAGGATGGAATTGTGTGTCTTGACCACCGTCTGTTGTCGCCTTCTTTCATTATTTCTCACTCAGAAAATCGTGTTATTCCAGCGTGCATATACTAAATGACTAAATTTATATATGTATTATATTATTATAATAGTATAATAATAATTAAAATAAGAGGGGTCGGAATGGCTTGAGTTTGGGTGTTCCGTGCTGCCTTCTGAGGCTTTCGACTGTATCGATCATAAGATGTTATGGGAAACCATGCACAACATGAAGTCACTTTATGACACTTTATGGCCACCAAAGATTCTGAACCAAACATTCTGAAAAAAATAAAAGTTGTGAAAGACTCTTCTAAAAATCAAAAGATTTTTATCAATGAATGCTTAACAAAAAATTAGCGATTTGTTTTCAATGAAGCGAACATGTATAGAAAGGAAAGGGGATTTAAATTTATTTACACCAGAGGGGGAATCACTTTCATCAAGAAAGATGAAAATGGTTCCCCCATTAAAATCCTGTCAAAGAATGATCTAATCTAAACAAAGCCATCCTATGACTACATCTAAAATAAGGAAAGAAGTTTTTCCCTTCCAAAATTTAAATGATGCTGAATTTATTAAAATAAATAAAACTAGTATAAATATACCAACATTAATAAAGAATCTAAAGTATAAAAATAAACTAAAAATACCTCCCCAATATTTAATAGAAGAAGAATTTACAAATAAAATGACTACTTTAAATAACAAGGATAACAATCTAAGCATATTCCACATAAATATTAGAAGCTTGAATAAAAATTATGGAAATCTAATAGCATATTTATCAAGTTTAAAATATGATTTTGACATTATAATACTTAGTGAGATTTGGACCAAAAATGAAAATATTGGTAATGTGTTTCCAAATTACAACTTCTATTATAACTATCCTATGACTAAAAAGGCTGGTGGAATTGCCATATTAATCAGAAAACACTTAAAACATAAGGTAATTGACAATCTTACATGCACAAGTGAGAACTATGAGACATTAGGATTGGAATTAGATTTAGAAAAGGAAAAGCTCATTATTCTGGGCATATATAGACATCCAAATAAAGAGTATAGCAAATTTATAGAATTCATGAAAGGAATAAGCAAAGAGACCAAGCCAAAAAATAATATAATAATAGCAGGAGATATAAATATAGATCTATTAAAAGAAAACAATAAAGAAACAGAAAATTATAAACAACAAATTTTATTAGAGAATATAATATCACAGATACACTATCCAACCAGAATCACAGAAAATAGTGCAACTCTGATTGACCATATATACCTTAAGGAAAGCATCCCAGGGAAACTTAACACATTTGAAGGTATTTTGATAAATGATATAACTGACCATTATGGAATCTTTATGATAGTGAATTCCAAAAAATCAAAATAAAAGAAAGGTCTTTAATTAGAATATTCAGTGAAGCTAATAAAAAAAGATATATTAATGCTGTAAGACAGGAAAAACAAAACTGGGTATCTACTAAAGATGATGTAAATATTAATTTCAATAATTTTGTTACAACTATTGCTGGATGTTTTCATGAAAGCTTCCCTTTGGTTAAACAGTCAATCAAGGCATACAAAAATAAACCATGGATAACAAAATCTCTTATAAAGAGTAGTAAAGTAAAAAATAAGTTATACAAAAATTGGAGGTTATCAAACTCCCCTAAGGCAGAAGAAGAATATAAAAAATATCAAAAGATTTATGGCAAGTGCCTTAAATCTGCAGAAGATACATTTTATATAAAAAAACTGGATCAGCAGAGCAAAAACATCAAAGAAACATGGAAAACTATGAACTCTCTATGAACATTTTGCAGAAGTCCTTGAACTACCAACTTGTCTTCTATTCTTCACATTGAGCAATGACAGGTTCAACCAGTGAGGCATATCCCAAACACTGGACCAAAAGTCATTTTGGTCAATACCAATCAGCTCCATCAGACTTTCTTGGAAAAAACTAAGGTGCCTGGACAGTACTGTAGGCACTATCACAAGCATAAGCTGAAAAGTAAAAGAAAATAGCAATTAATAAATGACATTAAAGGGACTGTAACACTTTCTGGAAAAAAATAATACTTTCTGTATTTGATATCATTTAATTTTTTAGCAGAAATGCTTATATTTTTCAATCTATACTGACTGAAAAATAATAATATACTTCTGGTAAGCACATAGTTAGAGAACTAATAGGCATTATAAATGAAAAAAATCATATAGACAGAAACTAAATTTTGAACAACGGCTTTTAGAGATAATTGGTGGCCATTGATGAAAATGGTTAATGATGGCCAAGTGTAATATATTCCATCTCTGGATTTTAGATGCACAAAATACTTGGCTTCGCCCCTGCCCTGCTGCAAATTGTCATGTCAACCCCTATGGAGATCCCTGTTAGACAAGCTGGTGTTATCTACCTGAAAAATATGATCAATACCTGCTGGAAAGTGCGTGAGGCTGATAAACCAGAGGATCCAGTTCCATTCCATATTCACGAGCAGGACAAGATACACATACGTGATAGGCTGGTTGAAGCTATCATCGAGGCTCCAGACCCTATCAGGTTTGTCTAGCTGGAAGGAAGATATCATTACTGTTGTCTAATGCTAGCAAGTAGATATATTTTCTTTTCTACATGGTTGCCACTAAGTCGGAATTTCGTGAATTTTTTATCAGATTTCAGGTTAATAGAGATCTCAAACACTTTGCGGAAAATAAATAGGTGTAAGGAATGATAATAAACTTTTTATTTGCCACCTGGGCTTCAATCAATTAATGTGGATATTTCGAAAGAAATGTTAGTGATGTGGCCATGACTCTAGTCGCAGACATAGCTAGTTTTGAACCAAAGCATTTTGCCTATCTGATGAAGCCTGCACTAGTGTCTCTAATTCAATGCAGTTGAACATTAGAAGTAGGTCTCTTATGGATGCTTTAAAAGAACTCAATAACGAAATGAAAAATTACTAAAAGATACAGAATGCGTCGAATCAGTGTGGCAAGCCCATAGAAAAAAGCCGCGCAATCCGATTTCTATGGGCAAGCCTGACACACTGCCGGAGCCTTTGCCGCCACCGCTGCTATGCACTATGCACAGCACAATGTGTCTTATTACAAGTTACGCAAGTTGAACTTTTAAGCGTTGCATTCGGGTGAGGACAGTTGACGGCAAACTGACCAAACAGACGATGTGTTTAAAAGTTACGCGACCGACCCAGGAATTACGGAGCTTGCACAATAATATTGATATGTTGGCAGTCAGCCAATTTGGCATGCTGCTTGACGATCGATGATTGGCTAAGACTTGACTGGCGCTCGATGCCCGCGCGAGCTGATTGGCTTAAGACTTGATTGTCGCTGGTACATTCCTGTACACTATTTAAAATATATTTTGCGAATAGAAAATTACGTTAGGGTAGTCAACCTAATTGATACGCTGTATTATAGTCCCCAGACAGAAGTGATGTCATATCTATTTTTAGCCTCTCAATATATAACTGTATATGGTTAATTTGTTATCCCATTTTGTTCTCTGACCGTCCAGGTGTGCAAGGTTCTACGCGATTACGAAGAGTCGATCGATTATCTGCATTTCTCCGATCAATATTCCGGCCCGCGTCTACCTCAAGAGTAAGACCGCTTCTCCAATTCTGATTCTCTTTCCATATCCACTGAGATAGTGGCTGTCGCCTACACCGGCACTCTTGGCCCTAGTGATAGATGGTTTCCATTCCTCACGACCCCATTCCCTGCCTGCATGTGGAGTCTCGCCGCTCAACCCCACGAAAAAACAGCATCCAACCTCTCCTGGCTATACCAAGCAATGCCATCCTCTGCTGCAGGGGCGTAGCCAGGATTTGGTGGTCAAGGGGGGGGGGGATAATTTAGAATATATTTCTAGGAATTATTATTTTTCATTATTATTTTTCCTTATTTTCCCCCAAGGGGGTATATCCCCGTATGCCCCCCCCCTTGGATACGCGCCTGCTCTGCTGTCAACTGCCACACCGGTCCAGCGCCTCATTCCTTTCTGTCTTCTCTCTCACCCTTTCTTTTCATTTCGCTCTTTTCTCTCTTTCTTCTTCTGATCCTCTTTGTCTCTCCCCTCTTCCTCTTTTTATTTCATCTCCTCTTCTCGCTGCCTTCTTTCCTTTCTCTTCATTCTCACACACTTTTTCCTTTCCTCTCTCACTTTCCTCTCTGTCCCTCTCTCTCCGCCACTCTCTTTCCTCTCCTCCCTCATCTCACTCTCTTTCCTCTCCTCCCTCATCTCACTCTCTTTCCTCTCCTCTCCTCCTTTCTCACTTTCCTCTATCTCTCCGCCACTCTCTTTCCGTCTTTTTACTCTTTACTCAAATTTCTCAGTGTTGTTTTCTATCTCTCTTTCCTCCGGGAGGTCGGGGCACTGACGCGTCCCCTTGATAGGAAATTACAGCAACATTCTCGATGAATGCAACCCTGATTGTGACAAACTATCTCTCTTGGCTCGGCGCCACCCAATAACCATCTGCTTTATATAGCACTGCTATTTAATATCCGGGGTTCGTACGCTGTCTGGAAAAGTCTGGAATTTTTTAGGTGACCTGGAAAAGTCTGAAAAATGGAAAAATGTTGATAAAAGTCTAGAATTTTTTGTGACGAAAAAAAACATTTTGTTGTAAAAATTCTGTGACCTGGTAGAAAAAAGTGTGCATGTTTTCCAAATGCCATGAAGTAATCTTGGAAACTCAAATGATCAGTGTATGTACTTTCCATTTATGCAATATAGACGAATTTATTTTTCTAGGGACAAAATTCTGGTCCCATAGGCGAATGTCCGATATAGGCAAATCCGATAAATGCGAATTTTTCTATTAATCAAATATAGGATTTTTCGGGACTTTTAAATAAATTCTATATAGGCGAATCTCTGATATAAGCGAATCCTACTGTATAACGCTGAGTGGAAATTTAGGAATTTCCTGCGTTATGCGTTATTATTTTCAATTTCTCCCTTTTCTGCGTTATTTTCGCATTTTGTCCACTGCTTCTACGACCTTAAACTCTCAAAAGGCAGCAAAGGCACCAGTAGGGACGAGCAGGCTATGAAAGCCGAACTACAGTGGGCGTGGTAGAGCGCAATTACCGCAAAAACAGCTAGTCTAGTAAAATCAATTTTTCCCGATTCCGAAATAGCAATGCACTTTCCATGTGGCTGACAGAAACAAATACATTATGCGCTAACGACGCTTGTATTTCACCTTATTTACTGGCACCTTTAAGGGTGTAGTGAAGAAATTAAGAGAGGAAAGTAGCTTATGTTACCTTTGGGTTACTGGAGTTCGCTTCACACAATAGCCAACGCAAACCGAATTGCATTCTCTTCACAGATTCCAGAACTGCAGTAGACCCGGTAGAAGACGTTTTTGAAAAGTGTGCTCCCATTCAAAACGAAAATCGAATGGACGGATTAAAATTCTTTCGAATCATTTAATCTCTTATTACAGCAGTATAATTTGAACGATTTTCTTTATTTTTCGATGTCGCGAAAAACTGCCCCTTTGTAGAGGTATGTAGTTTTAAAATCCCAGAGTAGACCAATTGACACTTTGACTATGGCTTGACTGATTGTTTACGTTTTTACAAAATGTAAATTAAATCTTATTCCTCGTTATTTTGGTTTATCAGCGTTATTATTTTCAAAATGGCTGTACTAGCACTGCTTAACCTTTGTCTACTCGGAGAACGACTTCTCAATTTCAATTTTTCGACATACCCATCATCGTCAACCCATCTTTCCACATAATATGACCGAAAAACCTGACCTGCCTTTTGACACTAACCCATTGCAGAATAGACTCATTCTTTACGTTTTCCTTCTACGAGACATTTCATATCCTCTTCAGAAACTAGAATTTTGCATCAACCAGCCTCGCCTGTATGACCTTGCTGATTGAATGTCCATTATTGGCACCTATATAGCAATACTGGGTTGGGTGTCCATAGCATTCGAGCAGTCTGTTTCTGGTTTGGATGTTAATAATAGGAGTCGCCAGTACTTTCTTCCACTTTAGAATGTTGCTTTGACTATTGGCTAGCCCAATTCTTTTAATTTCAGTGTCGCGTCTACAGTAAATACACATATATTGGAATTCTTGCAGTGTTTTTAAAAAACACTGATGAATATTTGTATTATTTTCCTGTCCATTTCAGCATGGCTACAGGTGAATTGTGCATCGGTTGCGGCACGTACGACGGGTCGGTTTTTGTCCTCGGCCACTTGCCCGACCATCCCGCGCAACTCCGATCCCTTCTTCAGGTTCGGGGGGCCCACTCGAGCTCCGTGCGAAGCGTTGCCATCAAAGGGTCTGGAATTGTGGCCTCAGGAGGCACGGACGACTACATCCAGCTCTTCTCCGTCCAGACCACAGCGGGGAAGAAGCCGAAGGGCGAACTCTTGGATGTGCTCGAACTGTTTAGCGGCCAGGTGAATCACATCACCTTCCACGGCGATGGCCTCCACATGTTCAGCTGCAGTAGCGACAAGAGTCTGACTATTTGGCGTCAGCGCAGTGGCGGCAAGGACTGGGAGACCATTCGTCGCCTGACCCGGCACAAGGAAGCTGTGCTGGGGTTCGCTGTGCACCCGACCGGCCGGATGGCCTTGTCAGTGAGCACCGACAAGACTCTGCGCACCTGGAATCTGATGTACGGTCGGCAGGCGTTCGTTGTCCGGTTGAAGGAGGCGGCCCGCGATGTGGTGTTCTCGCCCACCGCCCAGCGCTATCTGATCGCCTTCGAGCACAGGGTGGAGGTGTACCGGGTGGATGGGGCCAGTTTGGAGTGCGCGATCGACCTCGAGCAGCGGACGATCAATGATGTCGTCTTCTTCACCGATGACAAGCTCCTTCTGGCTGTCAACAATTCGGTCCAGCTGTACCAGCTGAGCAGCGGAGACGCGGCGGTCACCCCGCTGGGAGATGTGGAAGTCTCCGGTGGTCGGGTGAAGGCAATTCGAGTTGTGATGGCAGCTGGGGACAGTCGGTTGGTCGTGGTGGCCTCGACTGGGCGGGATGTGAGCGTGGTGGAGGCCTATCGGGTGCCCGATGAAGTGGATCGCTTGGTCCTGGACGCGGAGAATCGGGTGCTCCGTCATGCCGAGGAGAACCGGCGCATCACCTGCATGGACGTGTGCTGGTTAACCGGACAGGCTCTGGAGACCGATGAGGCTTCTTCATCTGCTAGTAAATAGAATTGTACAGAAATATAAGCGTGTACTTTATTTGGTCTTATTTTCATTCAGTTTCAAATATCACAGCTAAACTTAGTAACAGTCCGGCTAAGATAGTTGGGCAGTAGTGATTGGTTGACCATAATTTGTCATAGCTGGGGAATTCTTGCGTCGATTGATCCGAGTGATTAGTGATTTATATACGCTAAATGTCGTTTTGCGTATTGTCTGTGTATAGCGATACTCGTCTGTCCCTGATTCCCCGATAAATCTAATAATTTGAAGAAATATATGTCAAGTGGTCGATACAATACCGTATGAAGCAACTATTCTAGAACAGGCTTCCGCAAAACTTTATTGGCACCAGGCCGCATCGTATTTACGTATCTGTTATGCGACATGGCGCACTTTAATTTCTGTAATATTTGTCTATGCACATTGCACAACCACCCATCGACATTGTTATGCCCTAATCAGTTTAGTATTAAGATCACAGGATTTCTCGTCTTGGATTTGATCCAAGTTTATTACAGAAAAACGTGTTCACTACAATATAGAGAGCACCTTATTCTTGGTCTTCTGTTTTACACTTCTTATAGTTGGAAGCGTTCTGTCGTTCATAGAGCACAGACAGCACTGAAACTGACTCAATTTTGCCAGTTTTAGCGATAAGATCTCAGCTTTGTCTTAATAAGAGTTAAAGCATTTTGATTCACTTTAATCCTGTCGGAATCAGGCTGCATTCAATGCTTTTTCTTTGGTCTGAAACCGGGTTTGCAGAATGCCGGGATCCTGTCTGTTCACGTTGTTGTTGTAGGCGACCCCTCCCCCTAAGCCACGCGCTAAGGGGGTCCGCCGCCCAGCTCTCCAGGCCAGCCA
>JAUYWV010140812.1:0-19205 GCA_032274565.1 Nematoplana nigrocapitula | reverse complement strand
GTTGATTGCCATTTCGGCCCGTCCACGTTGTGGGCGGGGTCCAGACCACCACGGAGAGGCGGCAATCGTTGGTCCAGACACACACACTGCTCGTCAACATCCTCGAACGCGACTGCGACACCCCCGCACAGCGCGCTGCCCGTCATCAAACAAACACCACGGGAGCCACAGGTTCCGTTCTTATGTTATTTGTAGACATATTTAAGACTGCTAAATCGGTTCGTTGTCATTTTATTCCTGTTATTGTTATGCGATATGTAATACTTCCGTGGAAATGAGGACAGCATTTGATTTGAATATTTATTGCAAGTGAGATATTTATTTGGTTACATTCCGAGCTAGCGGACGCGTTCAATATTTATCCACCTCCTCTCCTATTTATTTCCTTTCCGCCAGACGAGTTTGCACTACCAATGGCGCGAACCGCGTATCTGTCTGGACGACTCCCTCAAGTTGCCCGCGGCTGGCACACCACGCGATTGCCTCCCCTGCAATCCCGGCACGGAGGCGGTCAATTCCACCCTGTGCCGATTCTGCCCCACCGCAACCATGTCCGAGGGTGGACCGCCGTGCATAACCTGCCCGCCCAACACCGAGCCCGTCAAGGAGATCCGCTACATCCGCTGGTCCATTCTCCCGCCCAACATCACCTTCAAATGCATGGCCGGCAACGGTGAGCCAGCTGACGACTAGGCCGAGGGGCTTTCATGCAGCCGCCTTCTCGTGGCGCTAATGCATCTGTCTCCTCCATCAGTAATTGCAGCAACAATCATAGAAGTAGTACAAACTTGTTGGATCAGTGTTCCAAATAGGCGCGAATTCGCGTCTCGTGGGTAAATGACTAATTCAATTGAATCGATTGGTTAGAGGAACGAAAGCATTGGAAGCAAAGAATATGATATTTTAATCCAAATACGTGTTTTTATAATTCATGTTTCGTAATTAAATAGGTTATTGTTCAGAAGCTTCTTTAATCTGATGTTACAATCTACCAATTAACCTCAAAGGAAAGCCAAACCTTGTGTCTGATCATCATCACCTTCTTCTTCGTTTAATGTCCTTTTCCATGTTAGCATGGGCTGGACGGTGAATTCTTGATGACTCTTCTCCAAGCGTTGCAGTCTTGTAATCTCAGCTCTTGCAAGTCTCTTTGAATAACTTGTCTCCAAGTCTTACGCGCCCTTCCTCTTCCTCTGGCACCACCTACCTTAAACTTTCTGCACTTGCTGACTCAGTTATCATTACACATTCTCTCTATGTGACCAAACCATCTGAGACGCATTTGTCACATAACACCTGGATTACTTTCAATCCCCAGTTTGTTCCTCAGCTCATCAGAAGGCCTTCTGCCATTAAGACTTACATTACACATCCATCTACCATCTGAATCTCTGTACTTTCAAGTCTACATACATATTTCTCCTTTACAGGCCATGTCTCACTGCCATACACCATAGCACTTCTAGCACAAGCTGCATAAAGCTTCCCTTTCCTCTTGTGTGAAAACACCTGGGACGTCAAAAGTGGCAGCAGCTTCCTAAATTTCTTCCACCCAGATCTAACTCGCATTACAGAACTTGCTTCCGCACCACCGCCTGAACTCAACATATCACCAAGATAGCAAAACTGATCCACAACTTCATAATCACCATTTCCAAGTTTGATCTTCTTTGCTGTTTCACTTACTTCTTATGGGTGTAAGCATTTACTGCACTTAAAAGAATGTTTTTCATTTTATTAATGAAGTTATTTTTACTTAATTAACTAAACGAGAAAATAATTGACTGGCGTGAAAACGATTAAAAACTATTTTGGGACACTGTAGGATATTAACTACTATGATTTTTGTATTTTTAAAAATGGCATGTTCGACAAGATATTTACCAGCAGACCGGTTTTGAGGTTATTGCCCCTGGTATACGGGTTCGAATCCTACCCTGTACAAAATTTGTTTATTGGAAGACAAGGGGAAAATAATCCCGCCATATTTTCCCGCCCCTACCTTTCAGGCGACAAGAACTGCGACAATAAGAACGGCTGGCTATTGGCTCATGACCATTTGCAACTGGGCGGGGGCTATCGCGAGAACATCTTCACCATTATGCATCTGGATGTGGGCGGTTTCGGGAAATCCGGCGCCTCCGGTGACGTCGGCGCCGACGGAGTCCTTGGCCGGCTCACTTTCGATTTCCAGATCAGCTGCACCAATCAATGTCGTTTATACTTTCTAGTGGTAAGAATTGGAAACCAAGTCGCAAATCTTCCACTGGGTTTACAAATAGTAAAGCGAACCTACGAGGACGGCGTCTCGAACACCCTGTATATTTCTAAGTGGCCCTTCACTTCTTGTGAAAAGTTAATAATTCGCAATGCACTCGTTGATTATTTTGTAGAGTGCAGCTTGTCTTATAGTATAATTAAAAAAATCAAAGCCATACTTATAAAGCAGTTTTATACTTGCAACCTTTTAGTGTTCTCTCATTAGAAAATGTGAAAACTAAAGTTACTAAAGAAAAGGAGTGAAGAAAAAACTGTTTTATTGCATCCCTGAGAGACGTATAAAGATATTCGTTATAGTAGGCTAACATGACATAGTACCAAGACAATAACTTTCGAGGAAGCTAAGATAATTTGAAATGGAATTATATAAATCAAAGCTGTGCTAGCAGCGAAGGGTAACTTTTGACGTTTTGGACAGTTTTACAAACATTTTAAAATATATTGTTTTAAGCGATGCCCCAAAGGCTCTAATGCGGTACTCTTAAGACATAGAAAACAACCTGTTGCCAAACGGTTAATGAGGAAAATACGAACTATCATCTGCTGCCATAGTTCATTCAGTCCTAAACTTAGCTTGTCTAAGCCAGCAGATTTCAATGATACAAAATATTGTGTCATAAGTCTTCGGATTGACTCAAACTGCGGTGTCCAAGGTCCCACAAATGCTTATGTTCGTTGTACCACTATTAACCTTTCGACTATAATATCCATAGAGTTTCTTTGTAACCATTCTTATACTATAAACACAAAATCAATCGACTGGCTCACTTATACAATTTTTTATCGCGGCACGTTTGCTAGGTGCTATGCATGAATTGTGACTTTAAGTTTAGTTACCTATTGGTATGGCAGGCATATCTTTGTACACAATTGGAGCGCCTTCTCGCAACAAAAGAAGGTAGAAAGATATGATGGTATCCATACAAGGACGGAGACAGATAGCAACTCTGGGTCCATCACTTTATCTCCGCTGATGTTCTGTCACGCACCTTGCACACTATGCAGTGTAAGCATGCAGATGACTAGTCTGTCTGAGGAGCATAATTGATGAGCTTGCTGAATCAATAATTCTTTGCTGATAATCACTTTCTTCCACATTTCAACTTTGAGGATGCGAGATGGCAAGTATTTACGGAAATTCCGCAAATTTTGTCTTTCTCTCCAAAATACCTTTTGGGGCGACACTTGGAAGGATTTACTTGCAGTACTGGCATTTTGGAAAACAGTGTGGTCAGTTGGGAAAGTACCGCAAACCGGGATTCCTTCGGGGGTGCTGGGGGTAAGTTCATATGAGCAGACCTCGGCAGCAATTTGGGGTGGCACTGTCATGATCTCATTCCATAATCAGTTTGGTGGGTGTTACAGGTCTAACGAGCCGACTGCTATGTGCCTTACATGTTTAAATGAGTGCTTCCTCTAGGCCCAGCGCTTCTGTGTCACACGAAGGACCTCATCCTAGGCTGAGTTGGGGCTGTTGGTTGTTTAAGTTTGTGGAAATTGGGTCATGATAGTGCTGCTCTGGGTCCCACACCGAACACCTTCGGATGTTTCCCCAGTGTATACGTAAAGTCTTGATCAAGAATCGCTTACTGCAAGCCTCGTGAATGAAAAGTAGTACAAACGAGAAGCGTCCGCAGCTGATTACGAAGGTACAATCTGAATCCCAATCAATTAGCAGGCATTGACTGACTTACCACGAGCTCAATGTCCGTGCTGATTTTTGTGCTCATAAAATGTACAGTATGTTATAGTGAACGACTAATGAATAACGATTTCACAAAGATAATGAATGACCTTCTCACAAACAAATGCATCGCATTGGTTGTATGCCACACTGCAGACTGCTCAGACTACAACCGTTACAGTTGAGCGATGCTTTTCTATATGCAAGGGGAATGCGCTCAAAGGACAGAAACGTTCTACCTGATAATGCTCTGACGCTATAATTAACTGAGCTTATACATATGGACTCAAAAAATGTACGAGTCAAAATTAGTGAAATAGACGATTATTTAAAGTCACAATTTAAGGATTTAAAGGCTAAGATTGGGTCGGCCAACACTTAACCAATGTTGTGACTTCCTATCGTCTATACTGTAGATATCAAGATTCATAGAGCCTTTTCTCATATAGGGCTCCTGGTCCTCTCAAATGTTGTGTAGGTATATAGAATAACCAGACCTCAAGTATATAAGTATATTCCATTCAATGCGCTTTTTCCTTTTTAGGAATACAACAAAAGTCGAGACATAGTGAATAAATGGATCGGTGCCCATGACAGGACACAGTACACGTAAGTTCCAAAGAAACTGAGGCACTCGTCTATTGGGCATAGCGGCTAACTAGGAGCTCAGCAGAAAGCAAGTTTACCGTTTCTGATTAGACATTTTAAATTCCGAACTGACTGTCAGTTCCTCCAGCAGACAAAGTGTTCTGTTTCCTGGGAACTCCTACAGTTCCCTCTTTTCCATTCTTTCTCTCTCTCATTTCCCCTCTTTTTCTCTCTATTTTAATCTCCTCTTCCTTCTTACTTTTTCTTCCTCTCTCTCTCTCTGTCTCTCTTCCTTCCTTCTTTATCTTTCCTTTCTCTTTCTTACCCCCGGGACATCAGGGGTCATTGGCTATTTTCTTTACACATTTTTCTTCATACTTCTCAAATAGAATCGTCGTTTATCTTCATGTTGGTAAAGTGTCAAGTTGAAAGTTGTGTGAAAAGTTGTACCAACAATTTTAACAAGTCAAGATAAAAGTTGTACCACTTTAGTTGTTTGACTAAAATCGTATCATCGCGGGGACGCAGCTTTTAAAATGCAGTAAAATCCCGCCACATAACTGATCATTACTTACTCTTCTGCGAATTAACAGAGAAAGATGCCCCCCTAATAACAATTACAGATAAAACACTTTTTAGAAATTGTGCTGCGATGCCAGAAATAGCGAAGAAGAGCCTGGGCAAGAGCCTTTGATAGCACATGAAGTTATGTTACAATGCGACAAACTGTGAGATATCTTGGGAGAAGTCATAGTGACATATAGTGAGATACAATAAAAGCACTTGGAAATATGAATGAAGTGAGGTGGGGGTCGCCATTTTGTGGGGATGGAGACAGAGGAAACGCGGCAAGAGACTGCTGACGTGTTGAGAGGCAGGTTCGCTGTCTCCCTCCCTGCATTGCCGTCAACGTCTGTATGTTATTGATTTCGGAGTTTAGGCTATTTAGACCTCATTTCTGAATTATTTATCATTATTGCACGTTTTCTTCTAGTACATAGTATTTTTATAATAATATAACACAACTTCTCTAAGTTTTTTCTTCTCTGTCTCACTTTGTCGTCTAGCTATGATGTGAATCACCGCTTCCCGATCACGTTTATCTGGGCTTTTGACAAATTTGGCAGATACGCCGATGATCTCACTCCGGAAGTGCAAGTGAACAATGTGCAAATGTTCTCCATTGTCGGCACCAATGTGCCCAGTGCGGGGGCTGTTAGCTGTCAGAAGTGTCCCCTGGGGATTCAGAAGCGCAGGTGTGTTTCACAGCATAGATGCTCATTTTCCGTGTTACATTTGCGTATTGCTTTTATTTATTTTATTTGCACATAACTATTTTCTAACTAGGAATTCTTTGCTGTGAACGCGTCGCCAAAAATAATCCATGAAATTCGCATATGCACACTGTCATCTCAAGCGGAAACAAAGTCTGGTAAAAACAAAGCTAACAAACTGAGAATTGTCGGATCATTAGGAAGACTCAATTTTGACATTAAAAGTGTAACATTTCAGCTTGTATTTGCGAGACATTTTATTCACAACTTATAGGATATATCAGCAAAACTAAATATTTCCTAGCGAAGACCGCTTATTTACAGTGCTACTGCTACTCTGTCTCTCTCTGTCGTCCACAGGCAGCACTGGTGCACAATCAGCTAGACGTGAGTTTTTTTATTAAGCCCTACGTGTATGACAGCAGTTGAATTAGTTGCTAGAGAACGTATTTCCGATATAGATACGAAATTTTGACTCTATTGACGCAATACTTGAATTTTGAATTATTGTTGAAATTTGTGTTGTTGGATGTAATTCCTGGTCGAATGGACGCGCCAGCGCCGCAACCTCCCGGATGAGATAGAGGAAAAGTATGAAACAGAGAGAGAGAGAGTGAGAGTTAGAGAGAGAGAGAGAGAGAGTGAGAGACAGAGAAAGAGGGAGAAAGTGTGTTTGTGTGTGTGTGTGAGAGAGAGAGAGAGAGAGAGGAGTGAAAGAGGTCGAAGACAAACCGCAAAGAGGAGATAAAAAGAGATAAAGAAGTGAGCGAAAATAAAAACAGGAGAGAAAAGAAGAGAGAGGGTAAAGAGGGAAACCGCAGGAGGTCCCAGTCAACACAGCATTTTGCCTGCCAGAGCAGGACACCCCCGCCACGAGAAAGCGACTGCATGGGAAATTCTGTGTCGTCTTGTTGATCATCTGATTTAGCATAGCCCTGTATAGCGTCTCTTACATTCAAATTCGGCCATCTTATAGTGACACTAGAACACCAGCAATTGGAAAAAGACATGTTGCTAGGCATGAGCCCAGGAAAACGAACCCGCGGCAGACCAAAAACCAGATGGCTTGACAACATTGAAGATCATACTGGAAGGAAGCTCTCACAACTTAAAGAAGATGTCAAAGATCGTTGGGAATGGCGAAGAATGGTCAAAGGAGTCACCAGGGATCGGACACGATCTGACGGAACTAACTAACTAACTAAGACTTCTTCAGTTTTAAATTTTTCATTTCCAAATCAATCAACTATTATTTTCCTGAATCATTTAACACTTCTTACTTTTGCAATTCCTCTTCTTTCTTCTACTTTATGGACTTCTAATTCTTTTCTTTTATTCAAACTCTATTTTTTAATTCTATACTTATTCATTTTATTATTCTACTTATGAATTTTTTTTTTTTTTTTCTGCTCTGAAAGCTAATTCTTCTACTTTATCTTGCTGTCGTATCTAACTAACCAAAAACCACAGTTGTGGTTGGTAGACTGAAGAGTGAGAATCGAATGTGACTCACTTCCTAATAAATTGGTCTTGGTGATCCTCACTTGGAAACCTCCATACTCATTTGAGAAGTCAGAGCGGAACGTCAGCCTCATCTGATTGCCGGTACTGAAGAAGTAAGGCCGTATCCGGTTGCCGCAGAACCTGAAACAAGAAGCATAGAAACATGTTTTCTGTCCAATTTTTCAACTTTCTGCTACATAGTCAAGCGGCAGGCACTGACTGGGCCCATAATTGATAGCTACCGGGAAAATTAAAAAAGGGCCCCACGAATGCACCAGCCCTAGCCAAATAATTAACAAAACTATAAAGAGAACATATTAAACAACATTTCAGGAAAAGGGACTCCCTCCGTTTCCTGGGGCTCCAACCTTTCAGTTTTTGGTCATTCAAACATATCAACAATGTATCCTTTGATGACCAAATAGGCAATATTAAATATACTTTTCCAGATGCTCTTTGGCTGTCCAAAGTGTTGTTATGATAGCAGTCTGACATGGAGTATTTCAAACATCTTTGAGATTGTAGTTGAGTGGATTCCTCAATACCTGCAGATTCTAACCCTCACCTTACTTGATCACCTTCTCTTGAGGACAATCGTGTAACCTTCAGTGCCTCTACGAATACGGTGTTCTGGGGACATCCTAGTTAAGGCTTAGGCATGTGTGGTGTTTTGTGAAAGTTGAGGCCTGTGGGTAAATTGCGACAAACCTTCTGAGGCTCATAATTCTGTAGAAAGTTTGGGTATCGTTTGGGTGAAGGCTGGTGTCCACCTCTGTTGCATGTTAACCGCACAGCCTCATCTGGGTGATATTAAACGGTTTAGCATCCCTTCTGAGACACTTTGTATGCCCAAGTTAGATATATCTACCGGCGCACGGCCTCTGAGAGGAATCCGTGTCGGTGGACTCCCCAACTCCCGGGACGCCAAGTTTTCAGTAAAAGGGCCCCGTCCGTCTCCTGAGACCCCAGCTTTATGCCAAAAGCCCCCTCAACCTGTCAAAATTATGAGGGTAAAGAGATGAACTATTAGTAGTAGTGTTCTCTAACAGTAGTTCACCCCTTTACTCAAGAGTTATGGAAACCACAGTCAAATCTTTCAAACTGCGGAATGCTCCCAAAAGACCGGACAAATTTCCAGGGTGGACTGCTTGCCAAGCAAAGTTGTCGGGTGAGCGGAGAAGGCTCTAAGTGGACTGCCTGATTAATACGGCAGATCTTATTTCCATGGAAATTTTGCCGGTAAATTAGAAATTCAGCGCGCTGACCCACATACTGTACGTATATATGTATTCGTGTGTTCTGGTATTCGATTATACTGTATATGAGTAAGATTTACCTGGCGCTCCCTATGACCTCTATCTGTGTATAGTTGGCCGGTCCCCAGAATAGTTACATCGCAGTGCCATGATATTGAAATGTATATGGAATGCATTGAATGCATATATACACGGATGCTCACCTAATGCTATTCTGCTTTAAACAATGGCTGAATGTAACTGCTTGAAACTATAGAGTTTTACAGACTCAACGAAAGCCGAAAGAATGCAATAGCATGCGGGAGAAAAAATGAAGCAATTTTTTAATGTATCGTTTCGTCTTTCGTACAAATATTTCATGCAAGCATTTCTTCTAGATTATGGCTCCCTAAAATCTTGACAAACAATTTCTTTCTGACTGCGGGGGGAGGTGGTGGCCTAGAGGTAAGGGAATCCCATATAGGGAAAAGGCAGCGGTTCGGGTCAGAAAGAGCGATCAAGTAATTTCCCACAGTGACACCTGAACGGAAAATCAATATTAATAAAGGACCGTACGTTGACTGTCACAATTCGAATAGAAGAGAGTGAGGCGAAAGGAGCTAGAGGAAAGAAAGAAAGGAAATATAGACAAAACATTAAATGAGAGGGGGAAGAGATTGATACTCAAAATGAGGAGAGAAAAATTAGCAATAACAGAGAGTGAAAAGATAAAGGAAGAATTAAGAGAAGCTAGAAAAATGGGAGACAGAAAAAACAGTCAGAGAAAGAAAACAGAGGAGTGAGAGGAAAAAAGGGAAATAAAATAAATAGAGAGAAGAGGATAGAGCGTTAGGGAAAAGAAAATGGACAGAGAAAGAGGAAAGAATGAGGAGAGGGAAAAGAGAGCGGGACATTTCCGTCATGAGAAGACGGCTGCACGAGGACATGGATAACTTGTCTATTGACCATTTGTGTTGGAGAACTAAACAGTGAAATTCAAAATGAACTCTTTGGAAGTTGGATTAAATAGACTGTTGGTAAAACCTGTAGACATCAGACTACACTCATCGAAATTTATCTAGCCATCTATTATTATACAATACAGGCAAATTCTAGACATTTCACTTTAAATAATAATCTGAAAAAAAAAATTCATAGAAAACTGATCTACTTATCAAAAGCACTATTCTGTCTAATGGGTAAACAAATATCGAAACCCAACCAGAATACCATTGGACTGCCTCTGCTTTTTTTGTTGGTTCACAATTCGAACATGTCCTACCTTCCTAATTTCTGTTCGCCGTCGTACACATCCAGATAGTCGTAATGGCATGTGGAACTGGTCTCAAAATCAAAAAAACTGAAGAAGAGGACCACCTTCGAGCCCGGGGACGTGTTGATGTACCAAGTGCAGCGTAGATTCCGTCCGTAGGAAGTCTCCTTGCGGTTGCTAGGGAAGCGTATGAATTGTGATCCCCTGTCCACGTTGACTGCCCCACCACAAGCTGTAAGGAGTATGTTGCAATAAATGGACAAAATGACATGTCTAAAACTAAATTAGACACAAAACAATAAGCAATTAAAGCAGGATTCCGCAAACTCAGTTTTTCAGGCCGCCTGCGGTCTGAGGTAGACCGAAGGAAAAATAGAGTTGAATGCGACCTGATTCCGACAGGTGTAAAGGAAATCGACGGTCAAAGTGCACCTGCAAAACATCATTTAATATTGCCTATTTGGTTATCAAGGGATACATTGTGTTGGTATCCCTGAATAGCCAAAGCTGTTCAGCTGCTATTGTCCCAATCTCTTTCTCCGCCTCTTCTTTCATCCATTACTTTCTCCATTTCTCCTGGCGGTCTTCTCTTCGCACCAAACTTTAATAGACTGCCAGATCACAAATTCTTCTCCTGGTGAGCTTCTTCTTCCCCGTTCTTCCCGTTGCGAGCTTTCGCGCCTTCGTTGCAACGGACACTCCACTCTTCTTACCTTTTATTTCCATCGGATTGGTTTGTCCGATTCCCCCTCTTACCCTTCCTGCGGAGAAGGCCAGTAGGATCTCTCTCATCTTCTCCTCTCTTGCCCCTCATCTTCATCCTTCCGCCTTGCCATCTTCGGTGAGTCGGTGAGCCTCATTGACCACTGGAGACACCCGTGGGGAGTTGCCAGGTTGCTGGGCCTCGGCGGCCCTGGGCTGCCCCCCCCCTATCCTCCGAAAGGGGCCTACACTAAGCGCATCGGTCTCATCCAAATAGACATATGCAGAGCATGCAACCTTGAAGTTTAGACAGTGGAACATCTCACGCTAGAGTGCCAGGCAATCCTCAACCTCCGCGAGAAATGGGAAATCAATAATCTCAGCAGCTTGGTAACCCACCCAGAGCAGGTGTCCGTCTTCTGGGAGGAATACAAGAAGCGGCATGCCAATGTACAGGTGTAACCCCTTCCCCGATCGCACAACGACGACAACAACAATAAAATGCTTTCAACTTCAGTTTCTAAGAATTGGAAAATAGCTCTGACATCTGGTCAAGATAGTGCTCTTCATGCTCAGCTCTATGCATATTGTATTAGTGTGAGCAAATGTTTTTTGTAATGAATTTGATCAAATTCACGCCAAGAAATTGATTATCCTATAATCATAGTTGTTTGCTGATCAGGGCAGCCGTCAGTCCGTCCACACAAGCTGCTACACACGGCATGCCGCCTTTACGGTAAAAAGTTAGACATATTTTCCAATGAATAGATAACGATATCGGGTAATAAATTGTCGTTTGGACCATAAAATAAGACGAAGAGCACACTCTGTTGACGACTCTAGAAACAGTCGACGGCAAAACCTCACGAGCGTCTCCAATCACGCGATAATCTGCACCGCTGGAGAAGAACCGCGTTGCACAAAGAATTTCGCTGACTCAGAACAAGCCCCTAATTTCTATCGCCATTGTGCACTAAAAGGTGTCCAAGTCAAGTCGATTAAATAAAATATCTACGATATCCTCGTCAAATCAAAATTTCTCGGTCGATGTTTCAAAGTTGTAGAATTGTCAACGTTTAACATCGCATTACCCTTACAATTGTAAAAATCGATAAAACTGGATAAAACGAGGAGGTGCAACACCGTGCGGGAACGCGTCGACCGCTAAAGAAGATAATAATCACCAGTCCGATTCGATTCGTGGGCCATGTGCTGAGGAAAGAACAGCTGGAGGAACTCGTCCTGATGGGTCGCATTGAGGGAAGCGAGCACAAGGCCGCCAACGCTAAACATTTTTGGGTTAGCTGGAAAGGGTAACCGGAATGAGACCACTTAAGCTCACCTTACAGGTCAAACAGCGAAGGCAGAAGGATACTATGCCTGCTGCCTGCGCAAGGACTACCCTGTCTCGACACTCTGATTGATTGATAGTGGTTTCTATTGAATTAACATATCGAGTACCGTAATGCTGGTAAGCAAAGCACACAAATATGTTTAACTGTTTTTGTAATTTCCTCGTATAAAGTGAGAACATTGATTTCCCCTTGTATACCTGCTTACATGACACTAACTCTCACCTATTCTCTGGACAGTGACATTGAATCCACCTCCCGACTGGCTTCCATTGCTTACGAACTTGAGCAAGGCCCATTTACCGCGGATAGTTGACGTCATCATGCTATAGGGCTGTCTGGCGTTGCAGAACCGTCTTCTTTGACCAAACATCTGCACGACAGGTGGCAGATTAACAGTCAGATGGCGAATGGAGTCAGTTTACAGCATTTTAAATACAGATACTACGTGGAGGTCTTCTACTGCTGCTAATAATTACAAAACCAGTATATAATGCATTATGCGCACCAGCCGTATAACCGGTCGTATAACCAACCGTATTACCGTAGATCAATACCATCTAATAAAATGTTAGCATTTTTAAACAAATCAAAAGCATATAATCAGATACAGCTCAGCCACACTGACAAAGACAAACATGTAAAAACACAGTTTTCACAAACACTCACGCGATAATATTACAACTCTCTTCTTTAAATATGTTAATATTTCACCAGTATGACTATGACGGTATCTGTCTGTATTTCCTTTAAACTTATGGTTCAGATTATATTTTCTCTGGTTTTAGTTGTTTCAAAATGACGTGGCCTAATGGATCAGGTGGTTGCCTTCTAAGCAGAAGATTGCGGCGGGTTCGAAACCCCATGTGAGTAAATATAATTATCTATTTTGAGTTGGTAAGGGAAATATTTTTTTTTCTTTCAACCGGTAATGTAAATCTGGAAAATTGACGCGGAAAAAATTACATTTTAATAAATAGCATATTCTTATTAGGTGCTTGAGCTTTTGAGCTGTCAATTCTCATAAAGTTACCATGTTTATGTGCACATAATATCACGCTACTCATAGTAGAATCCTCTAAAGACTTTACGGAAATTGTCATTGGCACAAACAAAACGGTTTCGGAAAGGATCAGGTGTTCCTCTCCGACAAAAGTATTTCAGAAACGAAGTCAGTCTTCTTCTAATACAGTACTAACTCTCCTAACTACACCTAGTCACCCCACAAACGAAAAAGGTATGTCCGTCTGTCTTACAAACACGTAGTCGTTGGGGCATTTCGGCTGTTGGTCGTTCACATCAAAAGAATCGAATTTGAAATTGAGCAGCCCACCGCGAGACCTCAGATTGAAGAAGTAGAGACACTCCTGGTTGGCCGGATAGCGCCCGGGAAAGCCAGGCGAGACTATGGAAATCTTCTTTCCAACCGGCAACCTGTCTGTGGAACCGCACACTGAAATTAAAAGAGAACAAAATAGACGAGTCTCAGTGTTGAGCTCTGTATGAGATACAATCACCATTTTAATAAAATTCGTATCTAAATTGGTTGGTTCCTTGTGCATAATACATATCATGCTAGATGCCAATCTATTTTGTATGTAGAACACACACACACGCACACACGCACATCCTGTGGTCCATAGATGCTTGTGTATGTTCTGCGAAGAGTTAGGCGCTTTGTGTTAGGGTTTTCATTCACCATAAAAGACTCCTAATCTCAACGTCACAATATCAAAACTCTTAATCTGTTCAAACTCTACTTGTTGCCTTTGAAACTGTTGATCCTCTCCAGGACACCTTGGTCAAATGCAACCGTTGTCTCCACACCCTCAGAATCCTCAGGCCCATTTGCAGTATAAGCACCAGTTGTCTATCATTTTAACAAATTTTATTCGGAGTGTTCTCTAATATGCTTCTCCAGTTTTTGTTTCCTTGCTTCAAATGTTGTCCACTCTATTATGATAAGGTCATAGACTGTCCTAGACTATAAATACAGTATATTGTAAAAATATAGCAGTACGTCGAAGCGCGTAGCTGATTCTTTTTGAGCATTCATCTGCATTGCCTTTTGAGACTAGTGGCGATGTTTGATCTGACCGTGATGTCTCCTTTCTTTCCTTGTGTTCGCGTATTTTGTCTAATAACTCTAGTATATGAAAGGTACATTCGTATAGTGACAAAAGTCAGAGTTTGTCCTTACAGTTGGGTAAACTCAAAATCTACTGTTTTGCTTCACTGCTCCAATGATAAAAATATTTTTTTATTCGTCGCAACTACTTCTTCTTTTTGGCCCTCGGATGAGTCCGCGCTCACACTCATGGCACTACCGGTCACCTAGAGGAAGTACAGGATGCCTTTAACGTTCTCTTGGAGGGGGTGGATTGGGACCATGGTTGATACGTTGAAACGGACCATGCAGTGCAGGTTAATAGGAGATGCCCCATAGTCTCTTTACACCCACAGGTTTCGCAGTTGGTAGATCTGTTATTCAGAAGTCTTTTGAGGTCTGCCGTGAGTGTATATTTTCCGGTGCGGACTTGTTGGATCGTGTTGCGCTTTTTACGCGTTAGGGTTAGGGTGGAGGTCATTTCTTCTGAGAGGGCTGGGTCGGAGGTGACCCTCCAGTGCCAGAGGGTGGCGATTGGGTTGTTTTTGTCCGGTTGAGCGCGATGGGTGTCCCTTCAGGAGGCCCCTATTGTTCTCAGGATAGCAGATTTGGCGGAGTAGAAGTCTACCTCACACTTCGTTTGTACTATGAGAGATGCTTCTTTGGCGATAACGTCAATCGCTTGAATGCCGACGTGCGCGCTGGTACCCATTGGAGGACGATGTTCCAACCAAGCGATGAGAGAGCGCGGAGAGAGTGTCTTCCGGGTTGTTCGTAATGGTTACGAGAAGGGATTAAGGAACTACGAAGAGACTGCGTTTGTGAATATTTCAAGAAAAGCTATGAATTCCGCGTCCCAACTGCTCATACGAGTTGAGGGAAAGTCGTCGGGCTCTGTTTACGTGTGCTCATTTTTAAAAGAAAAGTTCACATTTTCCTTAACTTTGTTTTTCGGAAGGTTTTCCATAGAGCTAATGTTTAGAGTTATGCAAATAAGCACGTTTTACTATGTGTATGAACTCGTACTAAACTATTAATAGTAGTTGATGGAACAAGCAGTAGGTCACTTACTTTGGGTGAGATTGAGTCTGAAGCCTTGTGTAGTGATGGTGGAGTCTCTCTGTTTGACAAATCGTATTTCGTAAATTTTATAAATTCCTCGGAAGAGCAAAAGGGTGACATTCCGCTTGCAACTGTCTAAGATCAGTTTTTTTCTTCCCAAATCGGGTTGAATGATAGAAATCTGCAAAAGAAAAAACTCCATAGTTTGTAAAGTTATAGTCTGCTGAACTTGTGACAAAAATTGTGAGTTAAAAAAAACATTTTTATTTCTAGTTGTATATGAAAATTCTGGGATATGAGTGAATGATTGACATATGGGCCAAAGAAAATGTAAGAAAAGGAGAAGTGGGTACTGTGGAGAAGACGGCAGACGATTTGGAGAGGCTTGAATGAATCAGGAGGAGTGGAAGAAGTGTGTGGTTCCAAAGGCAACCAGCGGACTGTGGTATTAGGAAGGAAGGTATTATGAAGGAAGAAAGAAGAAGACGTGAAACTGAAACAACACAGAGAAGATCATAATATTAACCAGTAGGATAGAGGTGATACTGGCACATATAAGGGCAGAATGCTGGTTTGCACTGGACACTTATAGAAAGAAGTTCGGCAAAGCGTAGAGAGCAACGCATGCGTAGATGCCAAGAAGCAAAAGGCAACATGGAACACCTGCACAAGAGGGGCCCAAACCTGATGCCTGAACGGTTAAAGGTTTAAGAAGAGATGGAAAGTGAGAAGGATCTGCTGGGATTCCTACGCTTGTCTGGATTACCGGAAGTCATATTGCGCAAAAGAAGAAGAACATCGAGTGGACTGAGCGAGCAGGTCGGTTGGCAGCTTTGGAAGTCCCAGAAGACCAGAGTAGCTCCAAGCTGCCATTTACTCTGAATGGCAAAGGCAAGGATAGAAAGACAGCTTCGGGAAAATAAGCAACAGAGCACGCTCCAACAAAAGACCTGGTCGGCAGGGTTAGACCCCCAGAGCCCACGAAGTTACCGCAAGTCAATTGAGAACTAGCCATTCTTTCCTCTTGAAATCATATAGACACATGCTGGAAAGGAAGGAACAGCAACATGCGAAGAAGCCCCGGAGATAGCGGAACATCTTCTGCTGCCTGTCTTAGATGGATCTTCTTTAGAGAGAGTTGCTTTGGTAGGCAGTCGTCGACTTCAGATTTGCACTAAGCAGTTCAGCCTTGGTTGCATACCTCGGGGGGAGGGGGGTTATGCGTGTATGAGGTGCAGGTATGGTATTTAAAGTCTGGTGGGATGTTCTGAAGACGAAAGCCGTTACGTCAAAACCATCAAAGTGGTTATCTACATAGTTCAACATGCCGAATAACATATTTCTATCGGTTACCTGTAATTTGATTTCACAAGACGTGTAGCGGTAAAAATCGGGAGGATTAGCGAAGCTAAGTTTCATCAGATGCCGCGTGTCCGTTCGATTTTTCACCAATTTCCAAGTGCAGTCCACAAATTCGTCACTGTTCAGAGCCGGGCCGTTGATTACAAAATCGGTGTTACTATACAGCAGCCCTCCGCAGCGCTCTGTTGGGTGGCAAATGTCAGCAAAAAGGCTGATTTTTAAATGACAATTATAGGTAAACAAATAGCAAAAAAATATTTTCGCGCAAACAAACGCTTTACCAAATGAGCTGATTCAACACTGGTTAAGTTAAATTTCGAAACACATAGCGATCAGTCAGCTATGTCGGACAAGCTTCAATTATCTACATCGACATGATGATGGCAAATGACCGAGAAGTGGAAGGATTTGAAAATCGTTGGGTGGAGCCTACAGTTGTTGCCTTTCCAGGGCTTTGATATACTGTATACTCTTTATTAGATGTCCCCCGATGTATACTTATTGAAATCAATCATCGTCAGATGGGAAACATGGTCGTCATGTGGTTAAATTAGCTAAGGATACTCCGTTTGCACTTGGTCTGAACTATCTTTAGTAATGCGCAGGTGACAGTAAACCTCTTCAAGTTTCAAACAAGATTTTAATTATACTTTTCAAAAGTGGTTGCTCCCTTGACTATTGAAACTCGCAGATAAAATGTGGTGTATATATTTAGAAAGACAGTTGTGTCTGTGGGTTCACAGAACGCGGCAGATTTCCAAACATTTTTACCAGAAGAAAGAGATAAACTTTAGTAAGTAAATGCCGCAATAAACCAACAACTGTATGGAAAAACATTACTGAAATCCATTGTAGTCAGCAGTACGGGAGGATCTGACACCACTGCTGTTTTGACCTTGTTATGACCTGATTTCCAACTCTATAGCAAAAGACATTATATTTTCTCAAAATGATTGCAAAATATGCCGCCAATTGCTGGTGACCAGCAATATTTGCCAGCTGGCAGCCTCTGGTTTGCCCTTTGTATTGTTCACAATATTTTATATACATACGTTTTACTTCTTATTGTTCTGTGACGGCAAGAAATCTCTCCATATAGCTCTGTCACCTGCTACCCTGCTACCAGGGTTAGTCCTCTGTCTTTCAGGTTTCAACTGGTAATGGTTCGCCTTCCTGTCTCCTTTGGTCGCCCTCTACATCTTCTCCCTCAAGATGCCAAATGCGGCTGATGTATTCCAGCCAGCGCCGTATTTGGATTGTCTCTATCGTGGTGCTCGTTCACTTCCACGGGTTTTCGTTTGAGACGATATTTTCCTTTAAGTCTGCCGGTCTCCCAGCAGCACTCTGATCAATACAGAGAAGGCTAGGACATAGCTCTTGTTAATGTATTTCAAAATGCGCTTTAAATTTGCGCGTGATCTTGGCATTGCTCAAATGGTCACGATCGCCCGTCACACGTCACCCTGCTGCTTGGGTAAACGAATTCTCTCGCGTCGTCTAGTTATTTCCTATCAATCAGTTGTATAGGTGCAATCAAATATTTAAACATTACTTTAAATGCGAGGAGCTATAGTCTATAGTTGAATGAGGAATTTAGATTCCTTTGATGAGAATAAAAAAGAACCACAAATTAAAATGTAAAATTAAAGACTTATTATCCTGACGCTATAGTCTGTTGTGCACGCAGGTATAGCCGAAGTGTGCTGTGCTTCAAAATCACTACCGGCAGTGCGACAACTTTGACCAACTAGTGGAGCAATTTTGGCCAGTGATGGGGCAAAGTCCCCGCTAGTTTAACATAAACAAATCAGTCATTTTCAGTCAGCATCAACTAAACATACATAGACAGCATTCAGTCACTCTCACCTTTGGTGGGGGAATTTGTCCACGACAACTCAAAACCGCGTTCGTTGGGGGTGACGATGTCATCACTTTGGAAAGACGCGGTGAAGCCGGATACCAATTCCGAGTGAAGGGTTTGACGATTGTTGCACGTCGTCACTTTACGAATGGTACCATCGTTCAACACAATCTGCAAACATGTGATTGATCGAAAGATTCTACGGATAGCAATGTGAGCAGAGATATTTTAAATAAGTCAGAATTGATTGGAGAAGAGCGTTAATTAAAATCGATCAATATAATTCAATCTCTGATCACTGTCGTTTAATGATTGGACATCAAAATTTCAAAAGAATCGAAGCTGTTTAGATATCTGTAACGGCTAAAATTGACGAAATGTCGTCAACGGCGGGCCGGCCTATCATCGTATTACGACAGAGGTTAGGAGGGGGATATTAGCATGCCATGACCAACAGAACATTTTCTGACATATATGTTTTCTGTTTATACATACAGTACATACCGTAAGAATTACACAAGTGATTACAATTCTGGCAATTCTGTTCAATTTATGTGATCAATAGGCAATTAGCTTCAATTTTCTTTCAAATTTCTATGATTTTTTCCAAATACTTTTTAAATTTTGTTTTCAAAATAACGAAGACCAATATTCCATCTACAACTGGGAAATGTGTATTTCAGACAGGAGGTTTTAATAATATATTCTAAGAGACTTGAATATATCAACTAGAGTAGACACGCGCTCCAAAACATGTAATTTTGGTTTTGGGGTGTTTGGTAGGCAAAAATTGTAGAAGGGCATAATATTTATTTTTGGTTATTTTTTTGCAAATTAGTAACTAGCTGCTATAAACTGTACAGACAGATAAAATGAAACGAGAATGTGTTCTATCATTGTAATGGAAAATTAATTACTAACT
>JAUYWV010140801.1:0-10589 GCA_032274565.1 Nematoplana nigrocapitula | reverse complement strand
TCCCGTGTGTGTGTGGTGGACCTCGGTTCGCGCAGGGAGGCGGTCCTGATGGCGCAGCTCAGGTCGGGTCACTGCCGTTGTCTGGCAGCCTATGCCAGGATCGTCAACCCATCGGCCGACCCGATTTGCCCGAGGTGCCGGGAAGAGTCGGAGGACCTGGCTCACTGGCTCCAGAGGTATCCTGCGCTGGAGAGGATCCGCCTGGAGACGTTCGGGGGTCGCCCCCCTCTGGCGGTGCTTTTTTTTGCCCGCCGCTCCCACTTCATCTAACCCGGATGCCGATGGGTGCGGCGGTGATAGGAGGGCCCTATCAGCAGCAGCAGCAGAAACACCAAGTGTCTGACGTGTGAAATATACTTCTGCATTAATGCAAAAAGGAACTGTTTCAATGACTTCCGTTCACAGTAAAGACACATTGCTACATAGAGTGCTCTTTGTATCGACGAGTGATTTCCATCGTTAGTAAACACTTGTGGAGAACTAATCAAACATGCCTTACATACCTACTGACCTTTGCATTTATACCAAATAAGTGTGATTTCCATTGTTAGTAAACCTTTTCATAAAATTAATTAATCATACTTACTTATTCGCTTGCACGTTTATGCAAACTATGTATAGTTTATTTAAATTTTGAGAATACACTGATATTTCCTATTTGGATTACCTTAAGGACCACACCCCTATAGTTTTACTGTAATGTTCTGAAATATTTGAAATACACAGTACTCGTATGTATTGAAAGTGTTTTGCGACAAATCTATGAAAGGATTTCTACAAATGAATGTAATTTTCTTGTCGTCCTCAAAGAGTTAAAATGTTTTAGCCAGTATTTGAATGATAATCCCGGTCGTGCCCATTGCGTCAGTAATTTTTTTAACTAATTTGTTAAAAACAACAAGAAGCCTATAACAATCAAACTCAATATAATGGACTTCCATTGGTTGCTAGATAAGGAGTTTTCTGATCAGCATGACGTAATTCAAAGCTCGTTTAAGGTTTTGGAATCTTATGACTCTCAAATTTAATAGATAATTCTCTGTGAAAGTTTTAAAAACAATCTAATGCACATAAATCATTTTTTAGCTATTTGCATTAGAATGAATAACTTTCAATTATTTTTTCAATACTTCCATCTGTCGAAATGTACATTTAAGCTCTAGATCAAAAACTGCAACTTTTCAGGACTGATTAATGATTAAAATTACACTTATATACTTTTCACTTCATATTGATGAAATTTTTAGTAAAACGGCTAATATACTGTAAGCCGGCTTCCGACCGCAGGAAGGGGCCAATAAGTGAGAGAAGTATGAAGTAGCTAACCCGACTTAAGAAAAGTTAAAAAGATGTGGTCGCAACAAACAAAACTTTATTAACACTACACAGCCCACCTAGGGCGACACGCAACAAAGAGGTCAGTTACAAACTGGGCACAAAAACACTCTCTCTGGTAACCTCCTAACACGGGACAACAACAAAAACGGCCTAAGAAGAGGTTGCCGTACCAGTACTCACAGTCACTTGAAGATAATACACAGCACTGGTATCTGTCCGCAAGATCGTGGGGGTAATCGTGGCATCAAGGTGGTGTGATCCGGACCCGACTAACCGATTTGCAGACCAATAACCACGCCGGCCTAGGAGCCCTAACAAAAGGATGACCAAGGCTGGTCAACAGTTCGCGTCGCACTATGAATCCTCGTCGAAACTCCTGGGGACCACGTTAACCCCTCGCCCAAGTACCAGCGAACAGCAGGAGGTACACGTGAGTTCTCGTCCGAACTCTCTCGGGGGGAACACGTCAATCCCTTCGACCAAAAACAACCAGGCGAAGAAACAGGAAGAAAACACAGTCCTTTCATTAGTAACTAGCAGCGGTCCTGGCAGTTAATCTCGCTCACCTGCCACAATCTACACCTTATGTCAAACAATCTGTGTCTGTGTGGGTTCGGCAGAATGTTGGCCTACTTAAATACAAATCAAACTGCACAAGAAAACTCCGTCTGGCTGAACTTAAGTATGAATACAAAACTCAATACCGCCATACCGGCTCGGATAAACTAAACCTTACTCCAACACTCAACTGGAAAAAATAGCTGGTTGGCAGCTCACCGCTAATAAACTGAAATACACAGTGTGCCAACAATACGATAGAATCTATCTTTAAAAGGTTCCGCATTATTTAGAGATTCAATTTAATTTTCGGAGAAGCTGAAATATTTCATTTTCTTCTAAATGTTTGTAAATGTATTTAGTGGCGGATCTAGGAATTTAGCACGGGAGGGGGGGGCGAGAACTCCCCCAGGGGCGCCACAGCCCGTGAAAATGCAAATTTAGGGAGCGCCATCACAAGGAGGGGGCGCCATCACAGCTTTTGGAGGGGGGCTTGCCCCCCCCTGCCCCACCCACTAGATCCGCTACTGAATGTATTACATTATGTATTAAAGGAAATATTTATCTGAAAGATTCCACAGTGAAAACAGAAAGCCTTTTCCCTTGCATATGCGTTTTTGATGCAGGCAGAGTAATCCTTCTTCTTCAGCAATGGACTCAACGAAGATAATGGAAATTTTGACACATACATTATCCGCAGATTACTTTGAAATCCCAATTTTCAAAGCTGTAGAAAATGAATCTCCATTCATTGTGCTGTAAATATTTGATATTTTTTCACTTGTTTGTAATTTGTCTAACTTTGACTGGTTATATCAACTGTTAATGAGAAATAGTTTGTCAAAAATATGACATGCATTTCAAAATAATTTAAATTAGTTAAATTAAAGGAGTTTGCGTGTGGACTTTCAAAAAACTTTGGTTCGCTTTTTTCAATAGTTTGTGTGACAATCCAACTCTCGCCGCTGCGCTGTACAGAATTGCTGACCAAGACCACCAGATTTCATTATCTTTATTATCTACTTCGTCGTGGGAATTCAAAAGAAGCAATAGACTACGTGTCATGAAACAAATTGATAAAATTTGTACATGAGACAGTTTATATTATATGATTAATATCGTAAAGTAAAGAAATAATGATTTTGTCCATCTCATGCGTAAAGCGAAGTAGACAGGAGGACTCCTTTGAGAAAAATTAAACGGAGGAAGAACGATGGGGAAGCCGAGAAGACCCTGGATAGATGACGTGAAGGATTTGAATGGTTGAGATAAGAGTGGCATAGTAAAATGATGTCAAGTCACGAACAGTTGAAAGATTAAGACATGTCTATAAGGAGATTATGTTCCGCGAGAGTGACGAGCTGCATGGCTGTATCACCGGAGGAGAAAATTATAACAACTAATTGAGATTTACTGATGATAGCAGAATCAGAAGAAACCTTGCAAAAATAGTGGACAAAGTGAAAAAAACAAGCAAACAATATGGGCTCTGAATGACTGTAAAGAAAACAAAGACAATGGTTTGTTGTTGCGAGGAAACTCCAAGAGTAAATATAACAGTAGACTGGGAGTTAATTTCATCAAGATGATAGATGTGCTAACTTCAAGGACCCTTAGATTATGGCTTAGAAAGAGAAGGCTGAATTGTTTCATCGTTTCCGTCTTTACTAAGCATCAGAGTCATGGACGTTAACTAAATTGGTGATGGATAAGATCAAAGCTTTCGTAATGTGGATGTACACACGAATGTTTAGAGTATTTTATAAAGACATGGAAATTAATAAAGAAGAGCTAAGAATTTGATTGGTGGGAGAGGTCAGATAGAAGAAAGTTCTGAAAAAACGGGATGCATAGACAGTTTCTAGAAGGAAAATGTAATCGCAAGAAGCGAAGAGGACGTCAGAGAAGAACATACGCCAAGGACGTAACGGAGTAGAAGAGTATCAACCAACAAGGAAGCTGTACGGGCGGCGCAAGACCAAAGGGTGTGGCAATCCATGGCAATCAACCTTCTGGGAAGAAGCTAACAGTCATAATGATTAGAAATTATGAATGCATCCACGACCTCTTTGACTGAGGAATGAAATATGTTGATGATAAGGAAATTTCGAATAATACAGATTTCTTTGAGAATTGTTTCTCCTACAGAATTAAGGTCACTGACATATCCGATTAAAACATTTCGAGGTCACAATACATTCTTTAAGCCACTTCTAATATTTTTCGGTATTTCAACACAGTTAATCGTAGAAAGGAAAAAATGTATATACTGATATGATGTATTCAAATAAATTGGTTATCAAATCTGAATTACCGATAATTCAATTAAGAAAACAAATGACAGAAAAATCGAATGTATAAGTACGAGTATATACTATAATAATGATGTTTTTTGTGTCATTGTGTAGCCATTTCTATCATCGGGATATTTAAGTCTACTAAATTAGGGGTGCTGGCTTGGACAATTCAAACAGGATGTATTTTCAGGAAGTGCACCTTTACAATATAAATCATTAAAACCTGCAGTACATTTACTAAGAAGCTCTGCTCAGAATGCACATATATACTGTATGTGCGGAATGATAAACGATTAGAAAAATTATATCAGACAGTGGATATTGCTTGAAACCAAAATATTATACACTATCTATGAATTTCATATATCCCACAACAACTTTTCTAAAGATATACCCGTTTGGTCTGAGAAGCGAAAGTAAACGCAAAAAAGGAACGGCGTTCTCTTTAGCAATACAAAAAGCAAAAAAGAGAAAAAACGACACTTTTATTTTATTTTATAAAAGTCCCTACAGAAAGGCTTATCACTGGATGGAACACAACCTTGTAGTATACCAGTATGTGCGCTTTTTGTATTCCTGTAGTGGGACATCTAAAAATGGTTATACCACCGATATACTTTAGCAAATAGTTATCCAACGCATAACAGACCACTACAAGATGACACTACCTCACTGAAATAATTGCCCAAGCAATTCCTATTGAGAAATTCCACCACATTCAACTTCACCTACAATGAAAAGCCCCTACACATATCCAGCTAAAAATGTGTACATTTTACCTGATGATCCATAAATAATGGGATTTTGTTTGTATTTTTATATTTTTGTTATACGATTTAATAAAATGTGAAAATATTATGTTTGCACTGCAGGCATGTCATCTGATGCCATCAGAAATGTGAATATTATTTTTAAAGTCGAAAATCTGAAATAGAGCGGATAAGCTTTTGAAAGCATTGGAAATGGCCGTGAATGACTTGAAGACGGATTAAGGTAAAACGTTATCCAGCAATTGAACCAAACGATAGGCCCAGATTAGGCAAAAATTTGAACGGAATGAACCCAGAAGGACTTGAACTAGAAATATGGTCTATTAAAAGATTATATTTTGGGTTAGGAAGAAAGCATGAATCAGATCTCTTCAGAAGAAGAAGAAGAAAGCTGACTTTGGATTTGCCTTTTCTTTTCCTTGTTCGCATTATCGCAAACCCCATGCGAGCATTTTCACAATGCACTGCCGATAGAGAGATTTGTACCGCATCGGCATTTTAGTATTTGCGGTACAAAACAACGAAAACTTAAACCAGCCCGCCGAAAAAAGACAGTTGCATACGAGAGCGACTGTCAATCTAAGAGATAACTATCTTTTAAGTTATCATGTTTAAGTAGCTAGAAAAAACCCTGAGAGTAGTACTCCATGAACTTGTGCTCAAATTCACAAATCTCCCATTCCTTCGATGATCCACCTTTATCTACAAGTGTTGGTTTATGTTGCAAATATAATAGTGGTAAGTTTTTTTTTCAAAAACCCAGAAATTTGGCCGCTATATTAATTTTGGTTGGCGCAATGGATTCAAGCTACTTGGGGAAATTGGAAACGAGTATGGATTTCAGCTCGTTAGGATGTAGTGTCTATTAGACAATCGTTAAAGTGTTCATATGTCAGGCCCACGAACTTCTACTACTAAATGTAGACTACTTCCATTTGGTTTTTACCACTCTAATCCTTTTTGCTTGTACATTGCGAAATCATTACACTTACCCTTATTTAACTTGTTTTCATCACTTGTGATTTATGAATCACTCGTAATTTCGACACGTGATTAAATAAAAGAGATACATGGTTGCAGGACACGTGTGGCGCAATTTTCTAGTACGTAATACTAGCCTATCTATTATCTTAAAATACGAACTCAACATACTTCAATTAGTTTTAATGATAATTGTTAAATATGAAAAAAATATAGTAATAAATATTTCATGCGGACACGTTCCGCTGATTTGCGACAGATCGTATCAATAACGTATGTTAAACATAAAAACAATCAAAATCCTGTTGGATCAGTATGCGCATTTAATAGAAGTATCGATCGACGTACATCTGCTTTAGATTAAATTGTTTATGACATTATTAAGAGCAAATCGGATAACTTTAAAACTCTCATAACATAAACATGTAGGTAGTTATGAAATCTTTATTATACAAAAGTCTCCTTAATGATACAAGTCTGTCTATCAAATGTTAAACTGTGCCAATACAGTAATATCACTTTAAGTTATCACATCACAAGGAGCAATAAATCTAAAACATGACCTTTATATTTCCTTTAATATTAAAATTTATGACTTTCCACATCTACTTTATAACATTTTGTCACGAAACCATTCATTTTGTGTACTGAAGATGTGCCCACTTTGTCTTCTCACGTGATTACTTATCATCAAAAGCCATGCTATGTACCTTTGATACCACGGGAACATACTTTTTGATCGTTAAAGGTACCAATAATATCATCAAACTAGTCAGATTCTCTCAAAAAAAGCATTGAAATTAATAATACAATCAATGAAAAAACAGGTTTTAATTAAACAGGTAGGATTGCCCGTATAGCTTTAGTAATCTTATTCTTCTTCCCACAAGGCGGCCGCTCAGATGCGACCGATCTCCCTCAGGAAACGCAGAGCACAAATGACATATGTACTTAGTGAACATTTCATCGAGGAAGCACTGAGTAACAGTGGTGGGTTAAAAATCAATGGAAGGAGTACAGAAAATGGTTAATGCACTTAATGAAAAATGTAGGGATTTTGGAATGAGCCTGAACGCTAAAAAAACAAAATGAATGGTAATAGGCAAACAAGAAAAGATGAAATATAAAATCAGGGTTGACGGCAAAGAACTTGAACAAGTGATAGAATAGAAAAACCTTGGAAGCTGAATTACAGAGGAAGGTACATGCGAGGAAGAAGTAAGAAGAAGAATAGGAAAAGTGACTTTTGGAAATTTAAAGAATTATTGAGAAGTAACACCAAGCTTAACTTAACCAGTTAAAGAAAAGATTACTAAAGGCTTACATATTTTCAGTAGTAGGGATGCTAGCTAAGCATGGACATTTAGCAAAAAGATCACAGGGAAACTACACGAATTTTGAAATGTGGTGTTACAGAAGAATATTCGAGACAAGCTGGAGTGTGACCAATGAAGAAGTCTTAAAAAGAATTGAAAATACGAAAGAAATGCTTAGTTGAAAGTCTGATATAAAGAAAAATGATGTTTTGTTGTCATGAGAGGATCCTCAGGGCAGCTACCTGCGTTGGTTCTAGAAAGCATGATAGAAGGGACAGAGGTCGATAAAGAGAAGCTTGAGGAGATGATATGAGGAAATACAGCGGAAATAAGATCATCAGGATTGTATAAAGAAAAGCTGAGAACAGGTGCAATTGGCGTGTTATGGTTGCTAACCTTCTACTAGAAGACGGTATCTAATGATGCTGAGTTGTATAATGATTTCAAAATATGTTGAATTAGGCAAAGAACTGCTTCTCTATGATCTCATATGTTGTAAATCTAAAATGTAATCTATTTTCATTTTCAAATTGATAACAACATGAACTGATGTTTTATATACCTTTCTATACATCAAAGGAATATGACAGATTGCTAATATAGTCATATTAACAAAGCTTTAAATGTTTCATTGAGTGCCCTAACAATGATCCGATCAGTGAAATTATTGACGCCGTTTTTTTTTCTGTTTTTGTTGTAATATATAACAGTTCAGGCGCCTCAGGGTGGTCCTGAGAAGCGATAGAACCCCCCGTCTTGTTTTAATGAGTTCGTCGACGCGATATCCTACCCCGACTAAAATCAGAACACCATGTCTACAACTGCTCGTTGTTCTCCTCTTCTTCCTCTTCAGAGAAATGGCATGCACCACGCGAATCTTCCCCATTTTGGAACACCACTACTCCTGCCCCTCCGTTCTCCGTTATTGTGCCTTCGATAGCCGATACGTCCGTGTAGATCTTGGTGTTATCTATGCTCTCTAGGCATTCTTTGCCTTCCTGTGTTGTTCGTCGCTGTTGCTACGGGTAATTTCGACGCACCTTTGTCTACGATAAAGCATTGTGTTGACCACATCTTTTCCCTGTTATAATTCGGAAGAAGTGAGATGTTATTCAGACAATGCAAATATAATTGCAATTCGGTAAAGGTCAACTGCAATTATTTAGAACATACGGAAACCATAATTATTTAGCAAATATTACGTCATAGCCCTAATGGCATATACATGTATGTGTATCCCTGAGAGCCAATACGTGTTCGTAAAATACTTTGACTTTCTGCACCGTTCGCGTACGGTCGCGTTATTTGATAGTTTCGTTTACTTCTCTGATGATATTTCATAATATGTCAAAAGTTACTCCCCGACTCCAGATCGCATAGATGACATTTTATGAATTAGAATTCTGATGTTCTGAATACGTTTTAATGATTTTCAGTCTATGTAGCATCTCGGAAGACTTGCATAAGTAAAATGAAGTCGTTTATTTTGGCAGATTTGGTTGTATTATGGAACACACTGGGCATTTATCTAAAAAAGATTTCTTTTTACAATCTCTTACGATCAAAATTGCAAAAGTTGAACAGCATGTTTATTTTTTTTATAATTTCCCTTTTACTCAGTACTATTGTATACGCCCAACAAAAAGCAATAACAATTCAATTAAGATAAAAGTAAATCGATTATCCGCGCTTTGTGGTCGATATGTTTCAAAATGATTCATATTTCTACCAATGATATTGTCTGCGTTGATTAAAAAAATGCGTATAATGAGATGTAATGCCGCGTTGTTTTAAACACTGCTATTAAGGGAGATAACAGAAAATGAAATAATTAATTTCAATGAATGATCGAAAGAATATTCACCAGTGTCTTTACCGGAACGTCGTTTCTCTTCTACACGAAGACTGCTAAAACACAATGGTGGGCGAAGGAAACTCAGCTTCACCTTGCTGCCAGTAGAGTATCAATCACACCAGTTATTATTTTTTTTCTAAGTTTAATAGCTTCTTTCGAGTGCTTTGGGCAAAGTTATATTTTACTTTGTACATCAACAGCAAGTACTGGCAATTGTTTCGCAAAACAATAGCAAATGATACGCGGCAGTATGTGGGTTAGAAAACTTTATGTACTGCTATCGCTAGACGTCGTGGATCATCAGACACTGAAGCCAGGGGGGGTTGGCGCTTCGTGTCTGCCGATCTGCATTCTATTTTAAACAAAAGCTGCTGAATTTTGAAAAGAAATTCTGCTAAAAATATCCACAGAAACTTGGTCAAGAGATTATAGAACAGACAATAGACAATATATGGATGAACATTTTGAGTGGATTGGAAGAATTGGGGAAGAAGGCAGCTGAATAGACCTACTAATGGTTTTGTTATCCATCCGATTTCCTGAGATTCGGTGACAGGCTTGTCGTATTTCAGTCTGGGAATTCGGTTAGCTTGTTTTATTCTTTCCAGAGTGGTTTCTGCAAAACAAATGCTATACGTATATAGACAACAATTCATTCAATATATTTGTATATGTGTTTTGATATCAGTGAACGATATACCAATGAACTTGGAACACCCATCAAAAAACAATTCTCCAATTAAATAAATGTTGTCCATCTTTGATATAACTTTTCATTGACATTTTAACCCTCGATCATTTTCTCTGCCTATTTAAATTCTTATCATAATACTAAAAAATCGGAGTGATTATAATTTTACAGAAAAGCCTACGACACTCAACAGTCAATCTGATACACATTTAAAAATTATAATCACCAAGACAAAATAGTTACTGCAAATTTCAGATAGGATTTTTGGAGAAAAAACAAATTAATTATTATTTTTTGAAATATTTACATATTGTTGCTGAGGACGACGTATGATTGGTGTATCTTGGAGACACCATGGCACGAATGAATCGGGAATGGAAGGACTGGGTGTGGAGAGGGAGCTCAATTGATTGGGGGTAGGGTTAGGAAAGTGAAACTACAACATGTGGCATGTGGTAGTGATGGGTAACTACCGCAGACTGTGATGGAAGGAAGGAATTTTCAGGGAGCAGCACCAAGAATGCTGCGGACAGAGAACATCAATACCTGGACGAATGCAAGACACTGGCGCAGAACAGGAAACAGTGGAGAAGGCTCATAAGGAGATGTGCACCATCCGTTGCCCAAGTTCAATATTTAGGAAACATTAGCGTATCATTATTCCGGATCTCTTGGCTTGACTTGCTAGTAGTAAGTCAAGCTGGGTTGTTGTTGTTGTTTGTTGCCCCCGGACCTACTAAAGTAGTAGGTCCTCCCCCCCATGGCTCGTGAGGACTTGAACAA
>JAUYWV010140790.1:0-10589 GCA_032274565.1 Nematoplana nigrocapitula | reverse complement strand
TATGTGTGTGGGGGGGGGAGGGGTAGCGACGCTGGTCAGGAAAGGAATCCCATATCAGGTGATGAATGTTGATGAGGAACTGGAGAAGGGGGGATAGAAATGTTATATGTGAAAATGTTCACGGGAAAAGAAGAGAATTGGAAGTTCATGAATGTGTATATTTAAACAGAGGGATCAAAGAAGGCAGTGATGGAGAAGTTGGAGAAGGCACCAGGGAAAGACGATGAGAGATGGCTAGTGGGACGTGACTTCAATGCTCACCATCAGCTGTGGGAAAGTGTGGGAAGAGCAGACAGCAGGGGGGGGAAGTTAGCAGAATTGATTGATGAGAGGAAGATGATGGTGCTCAACGTTGGGAAGACGAGCAGGGTAGGGAAAGGTACAGGAATGGAATCCACACCAGATATCTCGATGTGTTCAGAAGAATCGGGGCTAAGATAGAACTGGGAAACAAGAAATGAAAGAATGGGGTCAGACCATAAGCCACTCGTGATGAGTCTAGAAGGGGGGAAGGAAAGTCGTAAGAGAAAGAACGTAGTGTGGGACTGAAAAAGGGCGAACTGGGAAGCATTCAGAGAAAACGTCGAAAGAGATGTGAAAACAATGTACCAGGAAGAATGTAACACAAGCAATATAGAGAAAGAAATGAGAGAGTGCATCATGAAGAGTACAAAGACCCACATCGGAAAGAAAGTGATACGAACTATGAATGAAGAGGTGTTGAATGAAGAGATCAGGGAAGAAATAAAGAAAAGAAACAACTTGAAAGAAGGTAAGAAGGAAGAGAAAGAAGAGAGACAGGAGATGGTTAAGATGATTGAGCAGATGATAAGGGAGAGCAAGAGAAGGAACTGGAGGGAAGAACTGGACAAAGGAGTCAGTATGACGAAAATGTGGGGTGTGGTGATGAGACCAACAGGAGCAAAGAAAGGGAGAAGAGAATAGGCGAAGTGCTGGTGTACAAGGGAGCGGGAATGATAACACCCAGAGCAAAAGCGGAAGCATTTCCCAAGGAGTATTCGGCGGTAAGCAGGTACGAGATAACAAGGAGCCATAGAGGGTTGAAAAAGAAGATTACAAAGAGAAAGAGAGAAGAAGGAATGGAAGATGAACAGAGCATCGACATGAGCATGGAGGAAGTTAAAGAAGGATTAAGGGAGATGAGCGAGGGAAAAGCAGAAGGACCAGATGATATACACCCAAGATTACTCAAGAGACTATCAGAAGCGGCAATAGAAAGGATGGTTAAGATATTCAATAGATCTCTAAGGACAACGAAGAACTGGAGGAGAGCAAGAATAATACTAGTCAAAATGTCCTAAAGCTGTTCAAAATTTGGTGAAAATGAGTTCTTACATTACACAAATATTAGTGGTATTTAATGAAACAGCGAAACTACCAAAGCGTTTAAATTGATTAAACATTCCGCAAAAATTAAAAAAATTGATTACTCAAAAGTGACATTCACAATGGTCAGTCTAAGATGAGGGAGGGATCAGGTAAGATTTATTTTGACACAATTTTACTCCTTGCAAAAATGTTGATTAAGTAACAATGTGATCAACGTTTATTTTGATCGCAAAACTATTTTTATTGCGGTGAAATAATCAGCCTCTTGGCGAAAATACCACAAACAATGTAGTTGACCGTTTGTGTCCATAGCAAAAATTAAATGTATACGCCAATAGAATGTTCACTGCAAACAAATTTCAAATTCGGTTAAGTGCACTTCAGAGAAATACGTTTACCCCGGACGATTTTATCTTATTTTGTTCACCTATTTTAAACAAGTAGTGTAGTCTACCTACCAAACTTCGAACTTAAAAGCCTTCTTATCTAATAAAAGTATAAAATAATTTTACTGACATCCGCGTGCGTGGCATTCGCTCAAGTGGTCTCTGTTCTCTAAATTGTTCTCTGTACAGTATATATATAGATTGATTTTAGGATTAGTATACAGAGACAAAAGCACTTATTAAGAATGGCGTACATACAAACACTTCTGTGCACCATTATCCTGTGTGCTGTTTGCACAATTTGTGTAGAACAGAAAGTGGGCTCTGCTGCGATTGCCTCTACAAACAATATAGCCTTCGAATTGCCCGACCTCACACGCATTATCAACACGGAATCCGGTCGGTTTCAAATGGAAGCCTTCAAGTCAGTGCAGAATGACAAGATTCTGACGGAGGGCAATGCTGGAAAACACGGACAATTATTCTGGGTTAGTTTGGGGCACGCAAAACTGCTGAAAACCTCGATCCGCGGCAATGCGTCGATTCAAAAAGTATTTCACCCACAACCGGAAGGATACTACGCCTATATTCAAACTCTTACTGAGCGGCAACAACAGCTTCTACTTGAAACCGTCAAAGCAAAGTACAACGTTACCATTAAGACCTCCCAGATACTCAATTTAGTCTTGTCTAAATTTACCTGCAAAATCAACCTTTTCGAATTCGGACAGCGCTATTTGTTGGAAGGACGCGTTCAAAACTTTCATTCCTATCCCTTACGAATGGATTTCTGGGCCCCGGAAGGTTCACGCGAGCGTAGTCTCTTCGAAAAGCGTTTACAACTGACCATGGACGACCCAACGATTGACCTTCGACTAGAATGCAACCTGGCTTCGAGCGGTCGCCATCTTCGGACCAACACACTCAGCATCAGTTCGGCAATCAGCCAACAGCTGGGACTAAAAGAGAAACTTTTCGGCGATGGTGGCAAAAGTGAGAGCTCCATCTACGTGACCAGACAACAGATGAGCAGTCTGTCCGCCGAACTCTATTCATCCCTGAACATCGCTGAGGATTACGAAATGCCAGAAACCCGATTCACGGAAGCTTTTGTACAGGAATTTGTCCGCCAAATCGCGGAGAAGCAGTTTGCTCAAGTTTCCATCAATAAAGCGCTTACTTCGCTGTCCAAATATTCCGTCGACTTCAGTGAGGATCTCAAGGCGGATGTGGTCAAACGAGATCTCGGAAGAATTCTCGAGGTTTCTAATTTCAACAATAAGAGTCACATTGTGGTTAACGAGGAGGAAGCTGAGCGGCTGAAAGAAGAAGGCAAGTTCAATGGAGAAATTGGAGGACGGGGCAGTTTCTTTGGTATAATCGATGTGGGTGGATCTCTGAAGGCTGCAAAAGAAAACTCGAAAGACTGGGGCAAAGAGTCGAAATCTCTGAACGACCAACTTCGGGAACTGAACAAAGAAACTAAAAATGAAATCGAATGGACTTTGGAGGGCATCAAGATCATTCCCAAATCGATCAGTGTGGCCAAATTGGGCCGCGTCAATTTTGCCAAAAGGTTGACGTTTAAGCGCATCCGACGAGAATATGTCGACGCTCCGTTTCATCGCCGATTCGCCTTGTATTTGCGCAACTCCAAACCAGACAGGGACTGGTACGAGGTGCTGACAGAATCGATCGGCAACCAGCGAGAACAATTTGAAGAAAAACTGATGTTGGTTAATAAAACCCATTTGGACAGTCTGCACCAAGTGAACCAGCTCCTCTCCTCCGCCCAAAGCGATCTACGGAGGAAAGACGACGCTATCAAAACACTCCGCGGGTTACTCAACCAAGTGACAACACGAGTGAGTCAAGTAACAACACGAATCAATCGATGGGACGGGGCCCGGTATTGCGTCCTAGCCAACGGTGCGTGTCCATCCGGCTTTCCCAAAAGAACAGACACTTATATGAAAGCTCTGCGAATATATAACGGGCGCGGATTTCAACAAAACAATTTGAATTACATCAAGCAGGGTAACTTTGGGAGTTCAAACATCCGTTGTCATGGACGATGCGGTCAGTACGGAGAGTTCATTGGTGAGATACGTTTGATCACGTGCTGCACAAACTGAGACATTTCACTTGTTTGGAACTCTTCTACATATAATTTATGTTCAATATGTAATTTCATAAAACAAAATCGTTATTTGTTGTGAACATCAATTGTAACTAGGCCTCTTAGATTCGTCTTGTTGAATTACAGATGCTTTGATAAAACGTAAAGTTTTCTTTCACAATTGCAATAAAAGCTCACACTAAACAAAATATTGAAGTCGTTCAGTCCGAAAAAGAGCAAAAAATTGTCATATGGAAATAATCAGTTATAGAAAGTTACACTTCATTAAGAAATTATCTGAAATTTATCTACCATTTAAACAGTTTCATGAAATTCGAGACAATTTAAAATGTTTCACAATGTTAAAAGTTCTACAGACTAATAACTAAGTTTAAATACTTTCCACATATTTCCAGACCCGCGATCACCTGATCACGGTTTATAAAAGAAATGAAGTAAAACATTCAAATAACTTGAATACATTGTAAATATGATGGAATTCTCATTTCCCCAACTCCCATAATACCAGTCACCAAGAAGGACAACAGCATAAGAATATGTGGTAACTACAGGCAAACTGTAATCAATATTGATCGTTGTCTCACTTACTGTGACCCACGCAAGTTTTGCTTTGAATGTGAGTCTGCTATTGTAATTGTTTAATTTTGCTTTAGGATTCTTTGTTTCGTCATAGGCTTGTTATAGTTGTTAGTGCTTTCATTTTAACCGCGTAGTTCTACCATGGTATTCTTTACGTTGCAGCGGCTGTTGTGTGCAGTCATTTTAGATTCATCATTTGGTTGATATCTGCCTCATTTAATATAGCGAATCGGTTTTGCACTTCCACAGAGTACTTTCTCTTCATTTCCTATAACCATTTCCATAGTCGTCTCTTCCTATTGGGTTTGGCATCATTGGCGTGGAGACAGAGTTTCAATTCGGCAGTTATTCTATGCGATAGTCAGATCCAACTGAACAGAAAGTGTTACAAGCTTCTTTCTACTTTCGAATTACCAATATATAGTCAAGCAGTGCGTTTTCACAATTCGGGTAGATGTGTGTCCAAAACTTTCCTTTGGGTTACTAGAAACTAGCGTTCAATACTGTCGTTCCACATTCTTCTGACAACTAGAGTAAGGCCTGGCCATTAGCGTTCAATACTGTCGTTCCACATTCTTCTGACAACTAGAGTACTGTAAGGCCTGGCCATTAGCGTTCAATACTGTCGTTCCACATTCTTCTGACAACTTCAGTAAGGCCTGGCCACTATTCCCAATAGTTAAATAAAGAATTAATTTCCCATCCATCTCATTTTCATTCTTTAGGAAAAGGCGAGTGTTTTTCGATTGAATAATATATATTTATTATATGGCATATTTTTTCACTGACTTGTAAAATGAGAAACTCTTACTTCGTATCTACACAACTGAGATATTTTGCACAGATTCTCAAATAACAATAACTAGATTCTTCCCGCGCCAGGCAGGAAGATCACTTCAATATGTCTAAAGAGATCCATAAAAAACACTATGAAGCGGAAAATACAAAAAAAGTCTAGCACGGATAGATATACACTCTAATTAATTATACGATACGGGAGAGGAAGAAAAATATGATCACAAGAATTTCTTTGAGGACGGAATAAGTCAACACTGGAAAGATTTCATAAGAGTCACCATTTCAGACATCTTCGATGAAAAGGATTCGTGTACCACTTTGACAAAGTCGTTCTGTCAGGGAATTAAAGCAACATAAACAACATTTAATATAGATATTTAATAGAATTAAATAAATAGAATGAAACAATACTGTTAAACGCGCGTGCGAGATCGAAATGTAGCTAATGCAGTATCACTTACAATAAGTGTAAAGATCAACTGCTGTTTCTATTTCTTAAATTGAAACAATATCCAAAAAAAAAAAAATTCTGATATATCCTTAAATGTCTCGCAGTCCGTATTTCACTCGTGACTGTGTATCCAATATTCACAGCATCATTTATTATCTCCCCAGTTCAAACAACAATATGATCGGCCTGGAGTCAGCAATTCTGGTCGTATTGAGAAAGTTGTCTGTTTCGGTTGTTGAACAAAGCGTCAGTTGTTTTTGTTGATCGGGAACCGGCGGCATTCAGCCAGAATTAGCTCGTTACGCAACAACTTCGCTCGATGGAGCAGCAATATAACAGTGTACGGTTCGCGCGCCCTCGCTCTCCACGCTACGCAGTTTTCGATGGACCTGACTGCCTTGCTCGCATGCGGTCGTTGCTACGTAACGTCATCATTGTTGCAATGAGCACTAATTTATATTTTTTGCTGGAATAAGCAAAACATATACTGTTGTATCAGATACATTATTTGCAAAACTTTGTAATTATCATTATTCTAATTCCAAATGGCTCTCAAATAGCCCAGTTATCCAAATGGTGAGTACCAAAAAAACAACTCTCGCTGATTAATAGTTTACGAGGAGATAGCGAACACACACGAAATATTTGCACGATCTCCGTGATAATGCTACTTGACTGATTTAGGTTTTGCGTGTACTGTATAAGCAATTAACATTAATATCGTAATTCCTGCTCAGTGTGCCGCTATACCACTGACTCAGTGAGGAGAAAAGGGAGAGGCAGGAGAGTGAGCGTGACTAAATGCAAAGAGAAGAGGTCGATGACGTAGTGAGAAAGAGCTCAAGAGAGCGCGAAAGTGGGAAGAGAAGCGGGAGGCGTGCGACTCAGCAGAGATGGAGAGCACGGGTGGAAAACGAATTAGGAGAGAGTGACACCACTGCCTCCTTGACTGCGAGGAGTGAGAACAGAGCAATCAGTTCAGATGGCAAGGAAAGAGGAAGAGAGTCGATGAATCAACTTGAGGAGGATAAGGTAGCGCGAAGGAGAGGGAGACTATAGTATCAGGCGTATTGCAGGGAAGAAGGTGACCGAGGACAAGGGCTGTCCTGAGACATACACCGAGGCGAATGAAGAGGGGTTGGTTTAGATCAGAAGGAGTGGAATAAGAGGGTTAAAACGAGATGTTCTTGAGGGATGAGCTCAGATAGGCGAAGGGCACGCGCACGCATAGTAGTAAAGTAATTACCAAGGGAAATCAAGCAAAGTAGGGTAGAGCATAGGCAGCTGGAAGTAACAAGGAGAGCGCAATGGGTAGTTTGAAGCATATCAGTCACCTTGCCAAATGCAGTCTGGACAGCTTCGAGCCACTCATCGTTCCCACTCCGGAGGGCATCTTCTCCCAAAGAGCTGGCGGCCGAAGCCGATCTGGGCGTGAGCAGGTCGTCCATATCGGCCGGACTGAGAGCAAGGATGCTGGCCACGCGGTCTCTGGCGGACGCCAGGCATCGGGCACTGATGCCATCACCTCCACCGCCAATACCTGCCGCATTCATGTGGATAATAGTGGAAATGGCGTCATAGTAGTCTAAGAGAGAGAAACGTATATTGCAATAACTGAAGATCGATAACGTCGGTGGACTTGGTCGCTCTTAGACGAGCTTTGGAACAAAACCACCACTCGTTTATCATAAAGGCAAAAAATTCATCCACAGCATGCAAATCTCTTACTGATTCAAAATAAAGCAGGAAGAGGAAAAGGATGTATTCAGAAGGGATTCGCCATGAACATTAACGAACAGGTCGATAAGTTCATTGTCTCTGAGTTTGCGCAGACTGCACCATGCAACAGCCTTCTCATGGCGGGAATTCCTGCTCAGGTAGGCAAAGTGCTGCGTTACCCGCGATCTTCTAACATTTAGATCATTTTCTCTTTCTCTTTTTGTCTTTTCCTTTTCTCTTATTCAGCTAATCTTTTCAATTCTCAATTTCATCTTTTCTCTGTCGTCTCCTTTTTATATCTCTATATTCTTTATCTAATCTTTTTTATTCTCTCTCTCTCTCGCTCTTCTATTTTCTCTCTCAATAATTCCTCTGTCTCTTTAATCTTTCCCTTTTCACTCTCCTCTGTCTCTCTCTTCCCCTCTCCATTTCTTATGAGAGGTCTGGTCCATGGTGCGTACCTTCTGCAACAACAATTCGCTAAGACATTTCAGATTCGACATACATACTGTATATGCATGCATGCATGTACGCAATGCGACATTCCGGACAAAATTAAAACTAGCGAATAAGAGTCCCAGCATGGACACAAAGGAAAGGAAAGGTGGATATGGAGAAGAATATTGAAGATTAATTGGACAGGACAGGTGACCTAGCAGGATGAATTCCACATAGAAATGTGAAGGAATCGCTGATTCGACGAAATAAAAACATGGTTTAGACACAACCAGAGGAAAGGAATACCTGACTAATGTAATAGAAGGAGCAATGGAAGGACGAAGTGCTCAAGGAAGACCAATAATAGGGATGTAAGTTGGCTGAACTAACAAGGAACTCCTACTTGAGTATGAAGTAAAGGGCGTCTCTTTGTGAACATTGTCGATGCCATGAGGTGTGCACCTGGCTAGCAGGCAGAACTATGTGACGTTGTCCAGTCATTGCTTTTGCGGAACTCCTCTCGTCCTGGTCCCATTTAGACCACCCTCAATTACCATCAGCACCAATTCTCCTGTACAATGTCGACTCATCCATCCGGTGTACTCCCACGACCGTCCTTCTCCAAAGCCACATCTCGAAAGACCAACTTGTCTTGGCGTCCACCTACCTGCCTTTATAGTCCAGCTTTCGCACCAACCATATGACCGCCTTTATTAGTCGCACCTTTGTCTTTCCCACTATATAAGGCGGTTCATTTTCACATGTAGTTGAGTTGACAGACCGGCGTCATTTATTCATTTGTAAATAAGTGAAAAGTCGGCAATTTTTTGTGGTTCTTTCCTGCAATTATTAGTTGTCCCACAGATTCCATTTTCGCAAGTCCACTTTCAATGAGGGAGATAGGGAGCCTTTTTGGTGCATTTCTGTGTTGTGTAGGTTAGTTTGACCCTATTTTGACGAATGGATCCCGACGTGCGACCCCAAAACTCACCGGTATATTAACTCTGCTAGCCTTCTCAAACAAAACGAAACTAACCATTAATACATACAAATGCATAAAATCTCCACAATTAAAACTGTTCTAGCCAAAACCGAAACTCCCATAGACTCAAGCAAAACTGTGATAGCAACAATACCAAAACCTAAAGCGCAACTAACCAACAAACCACATAAAAATGCCCCAAATTGACGCCTTATCTAGCCCATAAAAGTGCGCCAGCCATATGCCTTCCTATACTCTATATCTATCTAAGGTAGAGTGTACTTACCGAGGCGTTTGCTCGTCGGTTGGCGCCGATTCCCCAAATCAGCTAATCCGCGTACCTCGCCCAGCTTGCTCAACAGGCTGTGTGCCAGTACATTGATCAGACGTTCGTATTGGTTGATTCGCGTCTGTATTGACACAGAAATTTCAATGCTAGGCCGGACATGTGATGCATTTTGCAGACCCCCCCCCTAGTAGGTGTAAGCATTGCCCGATGAAACAACCCCCCTAGTAGGTGTAAGCATTGCCCGATGAAACAAGGACAAGTAAATCCAATGAGCGTCCTCGTACCCTCCTTCCTCCTGCCTCCCGACAGCCTCAAATCATTCACTACTGCATCCTATACTACTACTACTACTACTACTTTCCTCCTCCAAGTCTTCAAAATCCTTCGTCTCTGATGCCAGAAGTAAGCCCGAGAACGTGAACAAGTTCTCGAGCCACTATTCTGGCATCTTCTCCCGCCCGTGCCCCAAGGCCTCCCACTCGAGAGAGAGAAGAGTTTCCTCCGTAACCTTAGCTCTTCGCCTTGTGGAGACGAGGGGCACACAACTTTCTGCTCTTCTTTCACTCCTCAAGAACCTTCTCAGGCCCTCTTTAAACTTTCTTCCTCCAAGGCCAATGTGCCCGACAAAATCTCCAACCCACTCCTTCAATATCTCCTCGACTATGCCTTGAACCTCCTGCTTTATATCTTCAATACCACTTGGACCAATGGAGATTTCCCTTCTTCGTGGAAATTCTACAACATCATTCCAATCCCCCAAACCAATAAACCATCAGACTCCCCAGCCTGCTTCAGGCCCAAACTCTCTCACCTCATGCACCTCTAAACTCTTTGAGCGGTTGGATCTCGCTCGGCTTTCTTTCTTCGTCGAATCGCTGATGGATTCCACTCTCCTAAACCACCCTCGCGCACTGTCTTGGCCACCATCGATTTTTCTCGTGCATTTGACTCTGTCTGGCACTCAGCCCTTTCGACAAACTTATCCGTCTTGACCTTCCCCCATGCATCGTCCATGCATCCTTCCTTTCGGACCGTAGAGCCACCGTCACTGTGGATATACTTCAGGTGCCACCATCTCTTGCAGCCTATGCGGCGGGGCGGTAACCTCACGCTCCATGCGAGAGAGCACTGCTCTAGCTTCATCGCGGAGATCACGGCCATCCACGCAACGCTCGAGTAGGCGGACCTGCACAGAACCACCTGTCAGTTCACCTCCATTAGAGTTCTCTCTGAGTGTCTTTTTTCCCTTTCTCTCCTCAAGTCGGGGCCGGCCCTCCTTCTCACTTCCAACATCCACTCTATCTGGTCCTCACTCAAACACATTGCTGGCGTGGATGTCTCGGTAAACCTTCAATGGATACCGGGGCATACTTCCCTGCAGGGCAATGAGAAGGCCGATGCCCTTGCCAAAACCGGTGCCTCTTCTGCTGCTGTTGCCCCTACCTCTTTCTCTGCCT